>CBVK0101951878.1:0-10294 GCA_900067695.1 Picea abies
TCCATTGCCACCATTGCCAACATTCTTGATCTAGATGGAGAACACCATACCGGAGTTTGGTCAAGTCATCTGTAATGTTGTACAAAGAGAAATAATGTTCCATTTGAGTTACCCAAGCAGTGGGATCCGAGCCATCAAATTTGGTCACATCCACCCACATAAGGCATAGGTCACGCTAAAAGTGATGGGGTTGATAATTATGGGAATGAGAGGAAGTTTTAGCTTCAGTATGCAAAGGTGGGTCAGATAAAGGGGGATCTATAGGGATATGCAGTTTGGTGCAGATCATCGAAGTGACAGATTCAAGCTGGGTAGTCATGTCTTGTTTGAGGTCTTCTTTGAGTTCCATGATTGAGGTGACAATGGAGGAATGCATGTTTTTATTGATGGTGGAAATATTGACACTGAGCTGTCTCACTTCTTGTTCGGTCTCTGTGAAATTAGATTGCAAGGTATTGAAGCAAGCTTCCAAGTCTTGGCTACAGGTATGGGCCATGATGACGAGGGAACCAAAGAGGGGCGGGTGGGGTCAAAATTTTTGCTGAAAAATGATAGGTATGAATGTGATAAGGGTGAAGAGATATATCCAAGAATATTGCAGTGATGAAATTCCCAAATGCTTAACCAGGAAGAAATGTGTAGTGATTTGGCAACTCGAACACAGTTGTGCGCCAATAGATCCTATCTGTTTTATTTTTTGTTTCCGTCCCCAAGGGTTAAATATTCAAGGGTTCTACAGAAAAGGGTTTTCCATGTGCTATAGCTCTCTGATATATGTGTGGGGTCCAACATTAGCAATCTGCCCAATATCTTAGGGCACCAACTAAGGAGGCTAGACTGTGCCCTTAGTCATACTACCCGACTACCCAGGTACTAGAGAGTATATTCCCGAGTGTTGTTCTCGGTGGCACTATAGCAGTTAGGTGACCGATCGGTTTATCTAAAGAGGGATTTAGGAAATCTAGGTTGATCTGTATACATGTGTTGTCTAATGCGCTACCAGTCGAAGGGGTACCAACAGGGGTTACAAGAGTGGCCAACAAACCTGCGCTTAAGTACCACTTGTATTTTCTGCATGTATGAATCCATGACCGTGGGTTTATGTGTGTAACGACAAATATTTGTAGCTCAAAGACACCAAAATATGTATCTACCATGAAAAAAAAATTAACCCACAATTTTCTGCCGAGGAAAGTGCTCTGATACCACTTGTAATATTCCAGATATAAAAAGTATGCAGAAAAGAAATAAAATTCTAGAAATGGAAGATGAACAACAATATAACTAGAACAACACCATAATAACACCAAAATGATATCAAAATAACACTAGAAAGAGCACTTCGAGTACTGAGAGCAATGTTCACTTGCATCTTCGAGGGGGCAACCTCCAGCAGAGCAGAGCTCTATTACAATAATATTCAAGATGAAGTTCTCATACCCTCAACTCCTATTTATACTAAATATGTCTATCAAAATAACCATCTAGAGGAAGATCCTTCTAGAAGCAGAAGATTCTATTAGGTTGCTAGGCCTTATTAATATTGACCTTTATTACATTGGAATATAATATTCTCCTACATGAGGGGTTAAGTCCCTAACATACATATTCCTGAAAATCCTCATGTCCTACCAGATAATTACTTGAAACTCCTACCAAAATACGATGGTGAAAAAGAAATAACAAATGAACAAGATATCACATCTTTTCAATATGTTATAGATAATCTCTTTATAGAGCATGATGACATTTTTATGAGGTTATTTGTACAGACCCTTGAAGGAGATGTTAGAAAGTGGTTCAGAAGATTACCTCATGCCTCTATTAACTCTTGGGAGTCTTTAGAAACTGTATTCATGAGACAATGGGGTGAAAAAATGGATTACAATTATTATCTTACAATGATTGTGTTATTAAAAAAGAATCATTTTGAGACTATACTTGACTTGAATAATAGGTTCAATAAACTCTATAATAATATCCAAGTAGACATTAAACTCTCTCAAGTTGTTGTCAAGGTAACCCATGCAGGAGATTTTGAAGCATATTTTCCCATTATGCTTAGGGAGAGAGGGGTTTCCACCCTATTAATCATGCAGAATGATGCCATTGACATTGAGGGGAATACGATAGCTTCTAGAAAAATAAAGGTTAAACTCGATCCAACTGATAAAGATAAGAAGAATAATAAAGATGAAGTTGGCACCTCTGGTGTTGGGAAAGACTCTCAAGAAGCTAAGTTAGAGGAAATGTCTAGGCTTATCAGAAATTTATCCAATAAGCTATCCAGACTTGAAACTTAGGGAATCCCTCCACATAATATTGCAAATGATGAAGGCATGAGGAATCCTAATCAATATAGGAGACCTTTTAACCATCAGATGTTTAGGAGAGATAGGAGAAATGAGGAACAACCCCTTATACCTGTAGTAAAAAATAACAATGAAAACAATGTAGTTGACGACCTTGGGGGTGAAGAAGGCACAAATTTCCAAGAAGAGTTGCATCTAATTCAGGATAGTTAGGAAGCCATACATCTTACTCAGTATGATTATGAGAAATATCTAAATATTAAACCATTGACTATGAACCAAACAAAGGACTATGGTGGTCTTACATATTCACAGTATAGGATTTTTTCTAATGCATTACAAGTTGAGTTGCATAAGAAATATGATCTCAGGCCTTTACCCATAGGGTTAATAAATGAGACTATTCTTGTACGCAAGAAAACACCAATGATTTAGCCCAAGGATAAATAAAAAGAACTATTCATTGTTACACAAAAGATTGACTCCTCAGAACAAGTTAAAGTGAAGGGAGATTCTAAAGAGATGGAAAAACTTACCCAACCTTTCAACATTGAACATGAGTCAGGAACAATCAAGATAATTGTCCCATTAGCAGAGTTCATAAGGAATCCTACATATCATAAACAAATTAAGAAATTTATACATGGTTCTAATTTTAATAATCACCCTAACAACTTAAATATTCATGATGAGTTTCCTACTATCACATCCAAGCCCCATATTGATAGTAAAGAAGAATGTGTTTCACATTTTTACATCACTTTGAACATTCATGATAAAATGATTCACAACTACATGTTGGAATCTGGATCGTCTCATAAGCTTATGCCTAAATTAGTCATGGAACATTTGGGACTGAATATAAATAGACCATATCTTGACTTGTACTCATTTGACTCAAGAAATGTTAGGAGTGAGGGAATGATTAAGGACATGGTTGTCACCTTAGCACATCTCCTTGTTAAAAGTATTATGATGGATGTAGTGGTAGTAGATGTACTTGCAAATTATGGCATGTTTTTATCTAGATCATGGGTAGGAAAATTGGGAGGCACCATGCATATGGATATGACCTATACCATTGTACCAGTTTTTGGGGGTGAGCAGAGGAGAATTTATAGGGAAACCAAGTTTTCATACATGATGAGTAATCATAAAAACTCATTAAACCATCCAAATTATGCAACAAAAGATGATATGTACTATTTCTTGTCTATAGATGGGGCAGTTGAATTAGAAAGTACACCCACTTATGCTATTTTAAAATATTAAGGTGTATGGAAGTTTTATTTTGATGGAGCTTATTCCAAAGATAGTTCAAGAGCAAGGATAGTGATGATCTCCCCAACAAAAGAGAAAATACATTTATCTTATAAGTTGTAATTTTGAAGCTACCAATAACATAGTAGAGTATGAAGTCTTGGATTTAGGATTAGAGGATGCAAGGAACATGAACATAACACAGTTAGCAGTATTTGGAGATTCTGAGCTAGTGGTGCAACAAGTGAGAAATGTATATAAAACTAAGCACCATAGGATTATAACCTATAGAAATATGAAATGGGATTCAATTGATAATTTATTTTTGGCCTTCAATACTACTATTGTCTATAGAGAATTAAATCAACAAGAAATTTCATTGGTTGTATATGATAGTACTTTTAAAGTGCCCATCATTCCTCAAAAAAAGTATGAAGTAGAGATGAGGTATAGGCCCTCAATGCCAGATAATATGAAACACTGACAAGTGTTTGAAGATGACCAACAACTTGGAATATTTTTTGGAATTAATTGACGAATTTTCTTCCACTCATATAGATCATGAAGAATACATTGAACATAGTGAATAAGTTTTTTATAAAGCGTAGACTAATACATATTTTAATAATCATATAGCATCCCACAAAGTGTTTCAATTGAAGAATAATTTCATCCCCAAAGGCTTAGTGTCCCTAGAACAATTATTTGACCAAAATGATGTCCCTACAAAGCCTGCATTGGAACCAAAATACGAAAACACACAGAATTGTAATGTGGGAACCAAACAAGAGCCTACATTTATTAAATTGTCTAAGGATCTTAATCCTAAATTTAGGAAGAAATATGTTGAGTTGTTCAAGGAATATATAGATGCTTTTGCTTGGAAATATGAGGGCTTGAAGACTTATGACACCTCCATTATTCAACATAGAATACCTCTCAAGCCAGGGACAAATCCTTTTAGAAAGAAATTGAGATAAGTAAACCATGTATTGTTGCTTGTTATAGGGAAATAAGTTAGGAAGCTCTTAGAGGCCAAGATCATAATTCCTTTAAGGTATTATGAATGGATGGAAAACTTGGTTCCTGTGTGGAAGAAAAACGACGAAATACAAATGTGTGTTGACTTTAGAAATATGAATAAGTGTTCTTTTAAATATTATTATCCTTTGCCTAATATGGATCACATACTACAAAAAGTGGTTGGAGATTCTAGGATTTCCATGATGGATGGTTTCTTGGGTTATAATCAAGTGGCTATGCACCTAGATGATGAAGATAAAAATACTTTTACCACTCCCTATGGGAAATTTATGTATGACAAGATGCCCTTTGGGATTGTTAGTGCAGGAGCCATGTTTCAATGAGCAATGTATATTTATTTTGTGGGGGATAAGGATAAGTTTATTGTAATTTACCTTGACGACATGACAATTTTCTCTAAGTCTGATCAATATCATCTTAAACATTTAAGACAAAACTTCATTAAGTGCATAAAAGTTCCCATGAAAGAGGGAAAGTTGCTAGGACATATTGTATCTGAGGATGGGGTCATGATTGATCATAAAAGGGTTAAATCCATTAACACAATTGGTTTACTCGGAAATAAGAAAGAGATACAATCCTTCTTGGATAAGATCAATTTTTTAAGAAGGTTTATTCCAAACTTTGCTGAAACTATGAAGAATATTATTGACATGTTAAATAAGGATACTGAGATAAGATGGATTGTTGAATCTAAGAACTCCTTTGAAAAAAATAAAACAACCCCGGGGGAATCTTTAGTTTTATTCAGTCCTAATTATGACATACCCTTTCTAATTTTTTCTTTTTCTTCTTAAAGCACCATAGTAGCAGTTTTACTGCAAAACAATGTAGAAAACCAAGAGACACCTATTGCATTTTTTAGCAAGGCATTGATATATGTTGATCTAAAATATACTAATGTGGAAAAGTAGGAAGACTCTCTAGTTAAAGATTTGAAATCTTTTAGAGATTACATTTTACATTCTTAGATCATTTATTATGTTCCCTCTACTACTATCAAGGATATTCTAGTTTGGACTGATAGTGAAGGGAGGAGAGGTAAAAGGATTTCTAAATTAAAATAATATGACTTAGAAATAAAGCCTACAAAATTGATAAAAAGTCAAGGACTTGCAAGATTATTGAATGAAACAAACTGGAAGGTATTGGGGATGAATTTGGTATCCCAAGGATTAGTTGTTGTAGAGCCAATAATTGAGGAGGTAGAACATCCAATCCTTCAAGTTGACCCTAATTTTTATTGCTCTGATTGGTGTAAAGATGTTATTTTTTACCTACAAAACTTGAATTGTCTAGCAGATTGGGATAAAGCTAGGGATAGATCAATGAAATTAACGGAAGTAAATATTGTATTGTTGACAAGCAACTATTTTGGAAATACCCTAGAGGTATTTTACTCAATTGCATCATTGAAGATCAAACATCATACATTATAAATGAGTTTCATAGTGGGGTTTGTGGATGTCATTGTTACCCCCCAATCCTAGGCGTAACTAAGGATATTTTGTCTCGAGGCTTGCAGGTAGAAGACATGAAGTGCCAAGAGACAAATGACCATTTGAGCCCACATTGACAAGACATAACCCCTCCACTCCACCACACATCACCATTTTTCATCAACAACATACCAACATCTTCCACACCATCCTAGCCCAGAAAGGACAACATGTCTTTCTTCATGAGGCAACAAGTCCAATCTCATGGTAAGTGTCACTTTAATAATTGAATCATTTGAGCATGTTGCAAAGGGTCCTTTATTGATTATGGAACGTTTTCTTTGAAATTATACCTTTTTCCTTATTTCACCTTAGTGGTTGACATGATTTCCTTGTAAGTGGGTCACCCTCAAGAAAAGGGTTGCTACTGAGGTGTCTCCTTGAAGGGTCATTGTACCATTCTCGATCATACTTACAAATTTTCACGCCTCTCCCCCCCCACATTTCCTCACCTTTTGGGTTTTTTGGTTGATTGACCCCAAGAAGGGATTGTACCTCATTTCATGACAAGAAGGGGCTAGAGGCCTAGAGATGTTGTAGCTATCATTGTAAAAGTAAAAATCCATGATATATCCTTCAATATGCTCACCCTAAGGTCCTGAGAGAAATGAAATGCTTCTCCATAAAAAATGAAGGACCTTTAAAAGAAAATAAATTAAAATGTCGCACCTTATGGGGGAATGAATTATGGTGTCTTTTAATTTTCAGTGCATGTGGCACTCAATGTGTTCTAACTTCAAGTGGCATTGAATTTATCTTTTACTTTCCATTTCACATATCACTCAAAGTTCGAACCACAAAAAATGAATGGTGAATAAAGGGCTTGGAAAAATGTTGGATTGCAAACGAAGGGATGCAACACACCCTCCACAAAGGAACCCATAGATGAGACAATATGAACCCTTGATATTTTAGGAATCCCATGCCCAAACGTACCACCCCCATCCACCTCATTTTCACTACATGGCCTAGACAGGGTATTCTTGGGAAACATTCCTTGACTTGGGGATTGGCCTACTGAATAGGGCATCATGAAAACCCTCCCATACCTAAATTTGGAAAATTTTATAAGATCTTTGAGAATTTGTGTAGTTTTAAAAGGGGGGATTTAATGCACATGTTTGGGTGGCTCCTTTATTAAATGTGGCTAACCTAAAATGATACATGTGACTTGTGGACACTTGGAGGGAATAGTTTCTTATCTTTGTAGGATCTTTCCCAGTGGAAGACATTCATGAAGGGAATAAGCCACTTGGACCTTCATAGGGGTTTGAAATCCCATGGGATGGATGATCCATCTCACACATAGGAGTCCTAGGATGATGAATGTTTCACTTTGAGGGATGTCTCAAGTACTTGAACAAGGTCGTGGATGATGAAGAAGGGGTGGCATCAACCTCCTTTTCCAAAAAATATCTCTTGGGGAGCTTGACATCACACATTTGGGAAGAAATTTAGTCATTGTAGTGCACTTGGTGGTGTGGTGGGCTTGAAGCCCCACCTTGTTTCTTGATTAGAGGATGATGTGGCACATTTATAGCATGAAATCCTAGCCTTTGGAAGATTCTCTTCACATACCACATTGGAGGAGAGTTTTATGGGCTCATGTCCCATCATTTTGTTATATATGGTCATTTTGTAGCCTATGTGGGAAAAAATAGAAAAATGATTTGCTAATTAAGCATTGTAACTTAGGTTTTATCCTAAAATTATGGATTTAATTGTAAAATGGACAAACATGACTTGGGTTTTCCTCATATAAATATGAGGCAAGTCATTTTCATTTTAACATAACTCATCACTTGGAAAATTACTCTTTGGAATGGAATTTCAGCCCCCTTGAGAAATTCACTATCTCTCTTTTCTTGTCACAATGGATGCAACACTTTTTATTTGGAGATTTAAAGGCCAGTGACTTCTCTTGGTGGTATTTCTTTGGAAATTTGTGGATGACATATTATTACTAAGGGTTTGTTTCATTATGTCTCTTGGATTTTAGTGAGTAATTCTGCAATTTATTGTTATTTTCCATGTTAAATTCAAGAAATATATCTCAAACCCTAGGAGGAGTAAAAGGGATTACACCCTCCACCAAGGTTTATTTATTTTTTATATTGAAGTGTTATAAGACTTGAAACAAGAAGTAAGAGGAATCACACCCTTGTTGCAAGGCTTAGATAGGGTTTATTTCTCTAGGAGGTAAGAGGGTTTACACATGTTGCACGGGAAGTTTTGGATACAATTTTGATAAAAATCCTAAGTGTAAAAGAAGTGCACAGAAGAAGAAGGAATATTAGGGAGTGTGCAGTTGAGGCACATTCAGGAGGAGAGTGCATAGAAAGAGGAATAAAGAAGGAGAAGAAAGTGGGTGAAAAGGAAGGATGATAGAACAACGTGCTAAATATAGAAGGACATGTAAAAGAAGGAAGAACAACAGTCAGAGTGCAAAATCAATATGCAGATGAAAAAGAAGATGAAAGCAACCTGAACAACAAGTTAACTTGAAGTTAGCATGTATTGTAATAGGGTTTTGGGGATGAACAAAGTAGTGTTTTAAGCCCTATAAATAATGTATAAATATGTAATGGGTTGGGAGAATAGGGGTTGGTTCCATTTTTATGAGTTCTGCTAGGTTTTGTTTAGTTCTATTTTGTTGAGTATGGGAGTTCTTCTCGAGCGGTACTAAGGAGATGATGAAGAGAGAGAGAAAGACTTGCACTAAAGAGAGGCTAAGCTAGGAGAAGGAGAGGATAGCCATGATGTATCTTTGTAAGCATAGTGTACAAGCCTAAAGCAATTACCAAGGCATAATAAAGAAGCCAGTCATTGTGGATGTACCCGAGAGTTGGGTGAACCACGTTAAATGTTGTGTTTAATTTATTTTGTGTGATGGTTTATGGAATATGTCTGGATGCATATTAGAGTAGATTTGGTTTATGTGTAATCAGGGCACAATAGTTATGGCTATTATAGTAATGAGTTTATTTTGTTATCTGGATTATAATGGTAATATGAATATGAGTTCCACTAAGTAACTGAAAAACAACACTTACAGAATAACACACATAGAAAAACTAATTAATAATGAATAGATAATCACCTCCCATTCCCTCACCAATGCAGAAACCTAGTTCCTACAGTCCCAATAGATACCTCAGATGAGACTTCATTTGCACATGCAGGTGATGTCGAAAGGGCTGGTGTCTGAAGGGGTTTTTGGTCAATGATAACTTGAACCTAGGGTCTTACAACCATGCACAATGCCAACAAATGGTTTCGTTGTTGGGACTCAGATTCTTTGATTAAGGGAATGTTTTGGAGGTCGACTAAGAAGGAAATTTCAGAATGGTTAGAAAGTAAGGAACGAGAGTTTGAACGAAAAGAGAGTAGAAACCCTCAGATGAGTAATGAATAGTGGATGCAAAGGTACATATACACAAAGTTGCATGAAATTTTCTTTGGTTAGTTTCCAATTATCCTGATGCAGTGGTTAGAAACATTAGTGGACAATACTAGAAGGTACTGAGATGCAACACCAAGGAATTGGACTCCTGATTTGGTAAGAAAGCTTAGTTCTATAAGTAATAATACTTCTCATGCAGTTGATTTCTGGTTGGAAAACATATTAGGAGGATATATTATAGAGTTTTTAGTGTATTGTACCCAATCATACAACATTGCAGAACGAGACTTCTTCTAGGGTCCCCACAGAAGGTTCATGAAATCGATGGGTACGTGGATAAATATGTTGTTGTGTGACAAGTGCATGATGACAATGGAATCCGACTACTAAGGGGATTCATGCACATAGGGGAACTGGGGGATGACAAGAGGATGGTTTGAGGACAAGAGAGAAGGAAGGAAGCGATGAAGAAGGAAGGGAGGGACTGAGGATGCAGAGAAATGAAGAAGGTATACCAGAGGAAGAAGAAGAGTTTGGAGAACTATGTAGAGGAAGGAGGTACAAGAGGCAAAATACTGGGGATGAGAAAGGATATTTGTGCAGTGAGACAGAGGGGAGAGGACCTTGTGCAATAATACAATTTGTGGAGATACCACACATATGAGGAGAGGAAGAAGATTTCTAATCCAATCCTATAATAGAATATTCATTAAGTCCTACTTAGGCCAGATCCTGTGTCAAATATGTTATCACTCCAGGAAACTCTCCTAGGCTGT
>CBVK0101951917.1:0-11019 GCA_900067695.1 Picea abies
CAGAAGACTCGCAGCTGGTTTTGGATAAGTTTTGGGTTATAGATGGTTCAAGTTTAATGATTAGGCAATGGTGAGTCGCTTTTGACCCGACTACAGAGTACTTCCAATACAAACATCTGTGAGTTCTGCTACTCGATCTGCCACTTCAGCTGTGCAACAGAAAGGCTTTGGAAGCCATAGGAAATGAGCTAGGACAATGTATCAGACTCGATGACCGATCTTTTTCGGCTACGGACAAAAGAATGGCAAAAATTTTAGTGGTTGTTGACATACACTCTGGTCTGTTAGAAACTTAGAAACCCTAGAGATAGTCTGGAGGGGTAGAACGATGAGCCAGAGACTTGACTATCTTGGTATCCCGTTCAGATGTATTTTTTTGTCGTAGGATGGGTCATCTTAGACGGGATTGCACAGGCAGAGTAGTGGAAGAGGAGTCTGAAGACTCTTTGCTTAGAAATTTGTTTCGAGAAGATTCATCAGAAGTTGACTCTGTTGAACCTGGAACGCTTCACAGAGTTCAGAAGGAAAGCATTTCGATGGAGCCTCTGGATTCTCTCTCGAGTAAGTTAAGATTTTTCTGCCCTTCTTTTTAGTTCTCTTTAACGGCATGGGAGAGAGATACCCTTGAAGACTTCAGTGTTCGGGAACAGACTGCCTCAAAGGATTTTCCTTTTGCAAATGTTTCATTTCATACCAAATTTGTTCCTAGTGTTGAGCCTCTTGCTCAACGGGTTGGGGAGGGGCTTTCTAAGACAGATTCTTTGGGGGCGACTGACTCTAGGGGATGTAGGACTCCTTTTGATGTGCTTGGGGGTAACATGAGCCCACAGAAGGGGTCAGACCCTTTAACAAGTGAGACTCAGGGGGGGAGAAGCCACCTGTCAAGTGAACCTGAGGGGGATAATAACATCTTTCCAGGGTATGGAGAACCGAAAGTTGGAGAAGACTCTCTACGTGAAGTCCTGGACTCACTGGTTCCTAGTTACAAAGACTCAAGGTCTCCTATCCCATTGTCGACCTATCATGGGAGATCGATGGTAACAAGAGAGGGGCCCAGAGGCCTTCCTAACTCTAATGTTCAATCGGGAGAGGGCTTGGGGAAGGAGTTTGCTTGGTCCAGGGGATTGTGTATTGAGTTGTCTCCTTTAAAAACTAGGAGTGCTTGTAACAAAAGGCGAAGCGAGTTCCTTGACAACTTCCCAACCTTCTTCTTATTTTTCTGATTCTGGGGCGCTTAGAAGCATGAAAGCCCTTGCAAGGGCTAAACCATGATTGTGCTCTCCTTAAATATCAGAGGGGTCGGGGGAGGGGGGCGGAGCTTAAATCAACTTCCCTCCGCAGACTGCTAGATAGGACTAATTCTGACATTCTTTTTTTACAAGAAACTTTGGTCGATGAGTTGAAGGCAAGATCCTTTTTGAACGCCTTACAACCTGCTTGGTTTACTAGCGCTGTCAGCTCGGTTGGAAAGTCGGGGGGTTTACTCGCTACTTGGGACCCGAATAAATTTGATTTGGTTCCTTACTTGTGCGGTGGTGGGATCTTGTTGACAGGTCACTGCTTGGAAAACAAAAGGAAGCTTGCGCTTATTAATATGTATGGACCTTGCACTGATAGAAAAGACTTTTGGGACAAGGTGGCCCAAACGGGCTTGCTATAAAAAAAAAACCTGATTATAGCAGGTGATTTCAATTTTACGCTAAATGCTGGAGAGATTTGGGGAGAGTCAACTCATGTAGATACTTTGGTTGGATATCTTAAAGATCTTTTTCAGGGAAACGAGCTTGTAGACATTATGCCAAATAAACTTGTCCCAACTTGGCGCAATGGTAGGAAGGGAGTAGATTATATCGCAAAAAGGATGGATCGGGTATTTTTGTCTGAAGACCTTGTTAAAAACATAGGAAATTATTGGTCTTGGGTGTCATATCCTTTCCTTTCGAATCATGCTCCGATTATTTTACAGTTGGAAAACACTTTACTGTTTAAAGCGTATCCCTTCAAATTAAACTCCTTCTGGTTAAGAGAGCAGATTTTGCACAAATTGTTCAAACTGTTTGGCGGGATCAGAGGTTTCTACAAGAGATTGGGGTTTAGCAAACGTTAGTGGTGAAATTAAAAGCCCTAAAATGTCAAATAAAATCTTGGGCAAAGCAACAAAAGAGGCGGAAGTTGTCTGCTTTAGAAATATTGGAGGAAGGCATAGAAGCCTCACTTCAAGGATTATCTGGGGGTTCACAGAATTTGGTAGAGGAAAGACATATAAAACGGTTAGAGGAAGAGCGGAACAGTTTATTGGTGGAAGAATAGGAATTTTCGAGGTAGCAGAGCAGAGCTCTTTGGCTAAAAAGTGAAGATCAAAATTCAAAATACTTCCTTCAGTTTGCAAACTTTAGAAGGAACCGAAAACATATTTGGGAGGTTAGAGATGATGAAGGAAAGGTCCATTTTGGTCAAGAGGCACTAAAAACAGAGGGTACTAGATTTTACAAAAGTTTTTTCGAGGAGAAGGGAGTAGAAAATATAAATTACCAGGTTCAGTCAGTCAGCCTCTTCCCTCGTTTGGTCAAAGAGGAGGACACTTTGCAACTTGAAAGACCCTGCACAAAGGAGGAATTATGGGAGGTGCTCAAACTCTTCGCAAAAGACAAAAGTTTGGGTTTGGATGGGTGGACGGTGGAGTTCTTTTTACACTTCTTTGACTTGGTAGGGGGTGATTTTCTTGAGGTGGTTGAGGATTCTAGAAATAGAGGGGAAGTGATAAGAGCTTTAAATTCGACTTTTCTGGTGCTTATTCCAAAAGTCAATAATCCTTCTACTTTCGACGACTTTAGACCGATATCTTTATGCAACCTGTGTTACAAAGTAATCGCTAAGATTATTGCCAATAGGATTAAACCACTTCTCTCTAGATCCTTGTCGGAAGAGCAACTGGGTTTTCTAAAAGGAAGACAAATTTAGGATGTTATTGGCATGGCACATGAATGTCTACATAGCATTAAGTTGAAGAAATTGAAGGCATTAATTTTAAAACTAGATCTAAAAAAGGATTATGATTGTATAAATTGGGACTATTTAAGATTAATTCTCATACAAACTGGTTTTAGTTTACAACTTACTAATTGGATAATGAGTTGTGTTAGTACAACGTCTTTTGTTGTTCTTATAAATGGGGGAGACCACTCCCTTTTTTCAGAATGGTCGTGGATTAAGACAAGGATGTCCATTGTCTCCCCTTCTTTTTATTTTAGTTATGGAGGGGTTGAGTCTGCTATTAAAGAAAAGCCGGAGCAAAGGAAAGTTGACAGGCGTGAAGGTTTCTAGACTTGTTAGAATTCACCATCTACTATTTGTGGATGATGTTTTAATTATGACCAGGGCTTCACTACAGGAGTGGCAGGAGATTGCTAATATCTTGGATTTTTTTTGTAGAGCATCGGGTCTGTAGGTAAACGCCTCAAAATTCACTCTTCACTTCGCAGGTATTCAAAGGGAGGAGTTGGAAGAGTTCAAAGAAATGTTTCCCTATAACTTCTTAGACCTCTCGGAAGGCTTTAGATATCTTGGCTTCTATCTCAAAACATGATTCTACAAGGCGGAGGATTGGAGGTGGCTACTAGGAAAAATTGAAAAAAAAAATTGGCCATTGGTGTAACAGATGGTTGTCCCTGGGAGGTCGATTTAATTCTTTTAAAATCAGTATTGGAAATCCAACCGGTTTATTGGATGTCATTGGCGGTCATTCCAGTCTCAGTTCTTAACCAGATCAGAAAATTGATGTTCAGTTTTCTTTGGAATGTTTGTAGCAAAAATTTCCATTTCCACTTGTGTAAATGGGAGACTTTAGCAAAACCAAAGATTTTTAGAGGCTGGGGATTTCGGAACATCCACCTCTTCAACAAAGCCCTGGCGGAAAGTACTCTTTGGCGTGTATTAATGAAGGAGGGTATCTGACATAGAGTCATGAAGGACAAATATTTCTCATTTTGCTCGGTTGCTACATGGCTCAGATTGGTTTCTTTTCGCACTCCTGCTGCATCAAACACTTGGAAAAATATGCTAAAGTCGGTGCATCTCATTACACAGTGGTTGAGTTGGAGCCCGGGTTCCAGGCATTCTGTTTTAATTGGCAGAGACCAGATTTTGGGCCTAGGGAATTCATCCTTTCTATCTCAAGATCTTATTTCTTCCTTACAAGAGCAAAATATTACTCTTCTTTATCAAGCAAAAGGCCCCTCAAGACTAGGCTATCTCTCAATTCAATGGAAAGAAAGTGGCGAATTGGGACTTACTGGAGAAGTGGAAAAGGAGTGGGATTTATTCCGCAGAGCATTATCTGGAGCGGGGATACAACTTCAAGATAGACCAAATGAATTAAAATGGATAGGTGGAGATAAGTATGGACTTCTTTCTGTCAAAAACGTCTATGACGCTTTAGCTTCTAAATTTTGGTTGGCGGCAAAAAACAAGATTTTAACTTGGGACATTCTACAATCAAAAGGCTACGAGGGGCCAAATATCTGTCAACTATGCAACAAAAGACCTTGAGACTGCAAATCACCTTTTGATCACTTGTGCTTTTACCAAACAAGTTTGGTTTAGAATTCGAAGAGGCCTAAACATATTGAAAGAGTGGGAAGGAAACACTATAAGTGGTTGTTATGCTAAGTGGATAAAGGGGAAATCTGATTTCACTACTTTACCAGCCTTAATTTGAAGTGGATAAAGGGGAAATCTGATTTCACTACTTTACCAGCCTTAATTTGTTGGAATGTGTGGTTGGAACGCAATAGGGTAATTTTTTAGAATGGTAGTCCATCTTTCAGTTCTGTTGTTATCAAGACACTTGGAGCTTTAAACAACACTCCAGTTATACAGAAGGGGCTTTCGGCTCGGTCAACTTGTACCCATCACCATTATGGGGCTACCTTGGGCTAGTTTGATGGAACGACACAAAAGAAAGGACAGTTGAGCGGTGCTGGAGGGGTGATTAGATGCAATGAACAAATTTCATACAAATGGACATTCAATTGTTGTGAGGGAACAAATACCAGGGCCGAACTTCTGGGGGTCTGGACAACCTTGATTTTTGCAACTAGATTGGACCTCATACATATTAAGGTCTTGGGTGATTCACGAATTGTTATTGACTGGATAAACAACAAAGGAAAAATGCAAGTCATAGCTTTAGACTGCTGGAAGGAAAAAATCATAAATCTCATTAAGAATTTCGAAGAAATCAGTTTCATGCATATTTTCTGAGATTCAAATGTAGAGGCGGACCTCCTATCAAAAATGGCTCTCCATCAGTAAGAAGTATTAATTTCATACAATAAGTGGGTGGAAGGATCGATGCAACAAACATTGTATCTAAAGCTTTTTTAGTCAATTTTTTAATAAGTTAATTGATAGTCAATTTTTTATAAGTTTTGTCTTTTGAATAAATTTTGTTTACTTACATAGGTTATACTGTTCGAACTATTGTTACTAATTTTTTTATTTTATTTTATAAAATAATATAATCAATGTTTTCTTTTGTACATAACAGACCTGCCACACTGCATTCTTTCTTAATTGTTTACAGAGCGGTTCTGACAGACTTAAATGTTTACATAACAAGATTCATGGCCTTAAATGTTTACTTAGCAGGCTTGTTACAATACATTTTTTTTTCCGTTTTTTTTATATGCAATGTTCTTTGCAGTCAATGTGGGCAATATTTTTCTTTATCGACATTGTTGGTTCACTGGTTCATGCTTGCTTTTTGTATGTTCACTAATTTCTTGTTTGCATGTTGTTGTTCTTCTTGTTTGCATGTTGGTCTTGTTGCACTTTGCATGCTTGGGGTTCTGCAACTGCGATTGGAACTTCCCTTCTGTCGTTCCCCATTGATGGTCGGGTTTGGGTGTCGTGTTTATTTTCGCTTGATGTTTGCAATTTGCATGTGGGAAATTTGACTATTGGGGATGCATGAGTCGAAATCCTCTTGCAGAACACCTTGTAATACAATTTCCTTTTGCGATGCGTCACTGTTTCTGTGATGGAGGTAGGTTCTATGTCGAACATTGGCCTTTGGACGGTCTTGCCAGCTTTGAATTTTACCTGACAGGTCTCACAGCATGAACTATTTGGTTAATAGATGTGTTGTAATACATTTTCCTCCGATTTTTTTGATACAATCTTGTGTGCAGTGAATTTGACCAATATTGTTTTTCATCGGCATTCCTGGTCGACTGGTTGGTGCTTGCTTTATTGTTCGTTGGATGCTGCTTATTGTTGTTTGATTCAACTTTGTAGGGTTCGGGGCTTTCGGCTGTAGTTGGGCCTTTTGGTGCTTCTTAACTGGGTTGTTATTTGCTGCTTGCTCTTGTTTGCTTAAATTTTGCGATGTTGGGGTACTGCATCTGCAGTTGGATTTGTTCTTACATTGTTTTGCAGTTGGCTCCCTAGAAAATACTATTAAGATAAAATAATATGCAAAATTTTGCAATCGATGTAAATTGCATCTCTTACGGCTTCAACTAGTGCTTGTTGGGCTCCAACTATATTTCATAGCTGACGATGTTTTTCCCATGGTTAATGTCTTCCTATGACTTCATAGTTATGAGAGTTTGCATCTCTTACAACTTCAATCAGTGCTTGTCGGGCTCCAACTATATTTCATCGCTGGCGATGTTTTTCCCATGGTTAATGTCTTCCTATGACTTCATAGTTATGAGATTAAGTGTTGCTGTCTGAACGATAAATTTCTTCTCTCCCTTTTTTTTTCCTCTTGTAAACTTTCTCGTTTTTACCTTTCGTTCTTCTGCTCTATTGTGCATTTCTGGTTCTATACTTTGCTATGTTTCTGTAGTTGCAGGTTCCCGGGGTGGCCAATTGACAAATCACCATCTCCATCTATATCTTCACATCACGAGTCCGGCCGACTGTTGTTCGTTTGCATATTTATCCAATTTCTTTTAAACTTGTCCGTTTTTCCCTTTTGTTCTTACCTTTTATTATGCGTTTCTGGGTCTATACTTTGTCACGTTTCTGTGCTCGTGGGTTCTCGGTGTGGCGAACTTACAAATCTTCATGTCCATCTATATATTCACATCATGAGTTCGATCGATCGCCGTTTGTTTGCATACTTAGCCAATTTTATGAACAGGGGTTCGCGGATAGGCGCTATCGAACTACGGTAACTCATGTTCGGGTTATACATCTTGCACTCAGAACTTCTGTGCTCTATAATTCGATCCCAGACTCTTTGAACTAGCAACCCTGCCTCTACCAACGATGAGTCTGTTTGATTTGCCTTTCCATACTTAGTCGAGTCTTCAAAGTTTCGCGGGTTTATGCGTTCCCGGGTTCAGAAAAGTTTAAAAGCATTTTGCCGCTCCCCTCCACCTTCCGCCCTTGGCAATGCACATTAATTATGCTTTTAAAAGTGACAACCGACCAGACAGGTTCGAAAAGATTGGCTTTAATAAGCGAAAAGCTTGAGGACATCTCCCATTAAAATACATAAACATGGGAATATTATGGGCTCTGATAATTTTTTTTGCTTACATTTTGAATTTGCAAAAAAAAATATTGGTTATTTTAGTTTTTTAAAGGCATAGTAACAGTGCAATACTGTATTACCACGAGCGTGTCATCCACAGAGGTTTTGACGTCATGTCCCTTTTTAATACTGTGCATATGTTACAGGTTGTCATATTTGAGAATGATATGAGAATGTTATTATGTGCTATTAGTCACTATTCAACGCACATATTCGAAAATATTGGCATTAATAAGCGAAAAGATTGACATTTTGAATTTGCAATTTTTTTTTTGGCTATTTTAGTTTTTGAAAGGCATCATTATAGTAACAATACAATTCTATACTACCACGCTGCAATCCATGAATGTGTCATCCACAGAGGTCTTGACGTCATGTCCCTTTTTAATACTGTGTATATGTTACAGGTTGTCATATTTGAGAATCTGCTCGGATATGAGAATGTTATTACGTGCTATAAGTCACTATTCAACGCACATTCGAAAAGATTGGCATTAATAAACCAAAGGATCGAGGGCATCTGCCATTAAGACGAATTAAATCAAAATCTATGAAAGATTACACTGTCATCCTCTAACGTTGATTTTAAATACTTATTTCCATTTCTCTCTATCATCAAAGAGTTGGGCTTTAGGGTGCCTTCGTTCTAATGTTTCTGGTCATGGACATGTAAGACAACTTAGAGATGCCATTGAGGCCCAATTGAAAGACGAAAGAATGATTTTATTTGACGTGAGCTTTGAGCCAAAAAAAAACTCTGTTAACCAACATAAACTCAGACAGGAAAAAAAAGTGTCTTTTGATTGGTGTTCTGCATGTATTCGATGCTTTGGTTGGTTGAAAGGCTTCTTTGAAGATTTGTTTGTTGATATTCTTTGTTTTCCGTCAGAGGAGTCACACTTACCATGGCTTGCAAAATGGTCTGTAATATTCAGGATTGACGCAAAATATTACTCCATTCGTGAATGTACTCAGAAGGAAATTATAGATTTTGATCGTCGTGAGTAAAAGAAACTGTATGAGTGGTTTCTATTTCAAAGTTTGTTGAACTACTTCTGGGTGTGGTAACAAACTTGAAAGAAAGCCATATTCTTTGTCAAAGTTTGTTCACTGTCCTCTAGATGTAGTTACAGATTCCACATACAATCAACTGTCTATCGCTACTGCACATTTTTTTATTTTACTACTCCTATGCATATGATTGCATCTGGGTCGATGGGCTTGCGTCTATTTACACGAATATTCCCCTCCTACTTGAAGGTGGGTATATAGCTAGGGAACGACGGTCTCAAAACTTTCTAATCCCTGCATCGACATGTAACTGAAAAAAAGTTAATGGGAAGGAATTCTGGATTATGGATTTTGCAACACTTTCTGAGAATTACTTTATACTACCACCTTCTGCAATAAGCTTTGCGTGTTTAGGTAATGATTTGGTTTTTGAAAATCACCTTTTACTACCACCTTCATGTAATCATTTTATTTCATTATTTAGAAGAGACCTTAATGTAGTGCTGTGTTTCTAGATCTGTTTCCACCTAATGTCAATCTTCCTGTTGTTTTCCTTGCTTTGGATAAGGAAAATACATTTATTCTGTTGCAGTTGATGCAATATTTGAAAAAAAAAATGTTCAAACCATACAATTTGTTATTTTTTAAAATATAGAACAATGTATTTTTTGAACAAATGACTGTTCGAAATTTTTTAGGTGTTGTTTGGGATTCACGTCCTTCAAGGATGTTAATTAATCACAAAATTAATATTGTTTGTGCCAATGCAATTGAGCTGTCGTCCACTATGTCAATTGCATTAACACTACAATGTCATATAATAGATGTCTGACATGTACCTAATGTCAAGGTCATTATCGCACATGACACCTAACATCCAAAGATTTATGGACTCAAAGCAACATTGTAGATTTCGTGAGAAAGAAACACTAAAGCCGATTTTCTTTTTCAGGTCTGACAATCCTGCAATTTAAGTGCTTTGACAATGACAACCCTGCTTGTTCATCGCATTGTCGCACTGCAGTCAGTGGCACTGTTTCCATTGCCACCGCCAATGTCAATGTTCGAAGCCAAAACTATCTGGAGCCTGGGGTCACCGCCTATGTGGATGCTTAGAGGTGAAACTACTTGGAACCTGGGATCACGGCTTCTTACACTTGACATTAGTATTAATAGTGATCGGAAGTTGATTTTATGTCGAGTGTGTTACTGCATCCAGAGGTCGCTCAACACTATTTGACATAGAAACTGTCTGTCTATCAATTTTGTTGCAACTTTGGCATAAAACGTTCTGTAATTTTAGAATGTTGATTCAAACATGCATACAATTTCTCATGTTCGTTGGTATCCAATTTTATAATTTCCTTCTGAGTGTATTTGGGCATGGAGTAATATTTGGCGTCACTTTGGAACATTCCAGACCTTTTTGTGGGCCGCCATGTCTGCCACCCCTATGACGAAAGATATATTCTGATGCAATCTGCAACATTTGATACACTTGCTAGACCTGTGCTGCTAGAAGAAGTTATGCTCTTCAACAGAGGAACATTTTGATGTTGGCTTGGACGTCCCTTCCAATATATCGTTATAAAACAAAGAAGTTCAACATACAAATCTTTAGGTATGCTTTTCAACTAAACAGATGATCGAATACAGGGAGAATAACTGTCACAACATACTTGATTTTTTTTTGTCTCAGCTTTTGTTGCCTAAAATGATTTGTTTCCCCCAACGCCGACGTCACATAAAACGACTCCCTCAACTTTGAATTGGGTATGAATCGCATTTCTAAGTTGTCTCGGATGTCAATGGTCAGGAACATTATAAGGAAGACACCTTAAACCCCAAGTTTTCGACGACAGAGAGAAATTAACACTTAACAAAGAATGGAATGTTGAATAACCAGCCAATGCAGGGAGACCATATTTAGAATAGACAAGCTATTCGAAAAGATGGGATAGATCTAGTTGACAGCACCAATGAAGTCCAAGACCCGAAATTGATATTCAACTCGTCGTTTTTTATGAATCAAGCATTTGATCGTCAAGAAGACTGCACAAGCTTTAGTGTTGTACATATTTTTTTGGTCGGCGGCAGACCAAATCACAGTCATTGTGACAAATAATCTCGGCTGTATTTTGTAACCCATCTTATTTGAATATAGAATATTTGTGATTTTTTTTAATGGTGTTTTTCAATCTCTGGTATTGTTTTTCATTTTATTTTGTACCTTTTTTTGTGTGTCGTTAAACATGGACGACAAACTTTTCTTCCTGCTGCCCAATACTTCGATTTAAATAAATGCTACTTTGTTAGTTCTTTACATTTTATGTGGAAGAATAATTTGTCATAGGCCATACTTGTGTGGCGCCCGTTTTATACTTAAAGAAAGAAATTGGAGGACCTGTCATTCTTTCATTCTTCGGGTCCCGTAAATAGAATGAATTAATGACTATTACAAC
>CBVK0101951933.1:0-10794 GCA_900067695.1 Picea abies
GGTGTGGAAAATATGCATTTCCTGATGTTTAATGATAGTTGAATTTGTCTCTAGTGTTCTAGCATAAGTTGAAGACATTGTATATGATTTTTGAATAGACTATATATTGTCTAGTCATTGAAATATACAACCATAGTTTTATATATATAATCTTTAAATGCCTTAACAACTATTCTCGAAAAAATCGTTGGTGCATTCTTCAATCCAAATGGCATGACTCTATAGGCAAAGGATCCAAATTCTGAGACAAACGTTGTTTTTGGATTATCTTCTTTTGCTATTGGCACCTGATTATAACTTGAGAACCCGTCAGTGAATGAGTAGAATTCATGACCACCTACTTCATTGATGATTTCATCAGCAAAGGGGGTGGGGAATGGATTTTTCATGGTTAGTTTGTTGAGTCCCCGGAAATCAACAAAAAATATTATTTTTTTTGGATCATGTTTCTTTGGTTGCACCACCATGGGACTTTCCCATTCTGCTTTGTCAATAGGGTAAATAATACCTTCTTGTAGCATTCCTTCGAATTGTCTCTAGACAATCGATTTATATTTATGAAACAATTTGTATGGTCATTTTATGATTGTCTTTTCTCCTGGAATAAGTTCAATCTTCATTTCACCCATTTCCTCTACCAATCCTTTCAATTCCTTATAGTCACGCGTAAAAACATATTGATATTCTTTTAATAGGTTGAATATGTCAATATTTTCTTTGTCGGTCCAATAGTTACCTATTTGTACCATTTTTGGTTGATCATCATTTGATATGTCGAATTCTTTTGTTTTGATTTCCGCATCCATCCATTCTAGTGGTTTTTCTTTGTCAAGGTAGTGTTCGTCTTCTTTAGTTTTTGTGAAGATTTCTGGGAAGTCAGGTTGTTCCCGATCATATTTTTGTTCTGTCGCTATATTTAACACTGACTTTACATGGTTTTTCAATGTTTGGTGGTATTTTTTCCACTGGAAGCTTTGTCCTGGCCATTTTATGTTTTCCATGTCGATCCTCCAAGAAGTCAATATTTCTTTGTTTTCTATCGACAAAAAATTGCAAGTCGATGTCGATCCTAAATCGACTGAAATCTTTGTTTTTTTCCTTCTATACAACTAGTGATGGATTTTCTAGAAAAATTATATTTGTTGTGTTGCATCTCTCGGGTGTTCCTCTTCTGGATTAAATTCAATGTCTTGCACACATTTTTCTTTAATTTCAGCTCACTTTGATGTATGGCCGCAAGCTTCTTCAATCTTATACCATTTATTTGGTATTTCATCTAATGTACTTGGAAACATATGGGGCCACACCCTTTCATCTTTGTATCATATTTTTCGCCACTTGTTTTCACAACGTTGAATATGCTCTATTGGATTGTACCTAATTATTAAGGTGGTAATATCTGTGGCTTTGGATAATTTCTTATCTCTGAATCATTTGATGAAGTATGTAGACACAATCTTCTGTGTTTGTAATATGGGGGAACGTGTTACTCACCATATTGCAACTTGGCATGTGAATGTTTCCACAAGGCTCTGTGTCCTCCCTTGCTCTCCTATGGATTTGTGTACTTCTTTGACATGAATCAAAGGTGCATATCATTCATTGTATCGTAAGGGTTTACTTATATGATTGTTGGTCGGTATAATAGTGGGAGTTTGTCGAGTTTGTTTTTCATATACTTTTTGTACAGATTGGATTGAGTAGCATGCCTTAATATGATTCTTTGGAATGATTTCAATAGACCAACAATATTTTTCATGTGCTTCGTAATTCTCAATTTTCCAGTTATATAAGGCGGAGTCAAAATTATGCCCGAATGTCATGGGAGTTTCTCTCAAAATTTCTCCTTCTGCAATTGATTCTACATAATATTTTTGTCTGTTTTTTATCTAGTACAGGCATTGGGCTTCTTCATCTTCATCCCATGACTCCATCAATGGTTTTCCTTCCTTTGGATCCAAAGGAAGGATTATTTTCATCCCACTTCCTTTCAACTTAATTCTATCTCTTTCAAGGGATATAGTTTCTTTCATTTGTCAACCCCATGGTCAACTGAAAAGAGTTGCATATGTTGGAATTCCTTCGACGAGGTCAATTAATTCGAAGTTGAACGAATTGGGTATTCCCATAATTTGAGTGTCTACATTTCTCAATATTCCAATCGGTTCTATTAATATTTGATTGGATAATTTAAGATAGTTCATAGTGGGTGATAGGGTGGGTTGACCCATTCATATCCATGCTTCTCTTGGAAAAATATTTACTTGAGATCCAAAATCAATGACCACCTGATTGATCATCAATCCCTCAATCTCCAAGTCGACTCATGGATTGTATTATTTATGTTTATAAGAGAGGTGCCTTGCATCCTTAGTCAGTCTTTGACCATCTTTGTATTCACATAATATGTTGAGTAGGTCCAACAATCAACCTACTGAATTCTTTTCTTGTAGGGGATGCATACATTCTTGGATGGTGTCTTCATTTCGTCTTCCCAAGTTTTGTTGAACTTCTTTGGAATTCTTGAAGAAATCAATAGCTTCTCTCATGATATTTTCTTCTTTGACTAGATTTGGGAAGGTGTTAGATTTCCTTATTTATTGATATTGTAGTGGAGTGTTAATATATCGTCTTGCACCCGACCTTGTAATGATATGTAAGTTTTTTTAGTTCATCACCTCCTCCTTGGATACTGCATGTAGTAGATTGGCATTTTTTATTGGCATGATTTTATCGAGTACTATTGAGAAGTGTTCTAAAGAGTGGTCTCCAACACCACATATATTGAAAAATTTAAAATGAATTCTATGGTTTATAAGGAAATATGGACTAATGTGATCATTTTCCAACAATTGAAACAATATGGTCATCCATGACCTCGATCTTGACCATTGAATTCAAAACGTCCACCTTGACCTTGACCATGACTGTAGTAGTCATCTCTTCGACCATAATTGTTTGCTTGATCGATGGTTTCTACATTGTAGATTGTTCATACATTAGTATGATTCTGAGCATTTAAATGTGGCTCAAACCCCCTTCTCCTCTTGGATCGTGCGACCTTCGGATCTAGGATAGTTCTTAAACACCTGAGTCGGATTGACTCTTGGAACCCCTTGGAACCCAACAAATTCTACCACAGGTATTTCTTTCTCCAAAGTGTGGGTCCTCTCAACCACGCAACTCTCTCTTCTTGGCCCTTTTAAGAAAGTTGGTGGTGACACTCTCTTTCTATGCCAGGCCCTTTATATCATGTGACCTCAGGCTATGACTCAGAGATCAATCACACAAAGAGATTTGGGCTTCAGGCTTCGGCTCTTTCCATGGCAGCCAACTCTTACAATCCCAAGCTCTGAATCAGTGAACTCAGCGCGCGAGGATTAATGGTCCTCGTCCCTCCTTCTAATCAACGACTGTGATCTCTTTGGACTTCGTCCATCGGTATTCTCTTGATATTATCCTCTGATATCTCCCATAGTACTATTCCACCAGATCGACAGACTTCTTCCATGCATCCCTTCCATATCCAATGGTCTGGATTCAAACTGCTCTTCGCAAATTCACGAATATCATTTTTTTCTCTTTGCAAACCTCACGAAGCTCCAACTTCCGGATCTCTCGATCTTCTGCCACCTGTCTCCTCTCAACGATGGACAATTTTATGATCTTCGGGACTTCAGAAACTCCTCAACCTTCTTGCACACTTAGCGCAATTTCTTCTCGAGAATTAGACTGTTCTTGATCTTCTTTTGCACTCCTTGTAGACTTCTGCACAAATTCTTCTGCGACTTTTCTCAGCTTGAAAACCTTCAAGGTTCCTAGTTCCTCTGTGTCCTTCAGTGGAATTTCTCATGCCCTCCCAGTGATATAAAAATGAAAAGGATTCTATGCTTGAAATATTTGCAAGTTTTTAATTATGTGTGCTTAGGAAAAATGATCAATTTGCAAACACATAAACTATAGAAATTTCACATTCAAAATGCAAATAATAACCAACAAATAAAAGTGAACAATAAACACATAACACAACAAATGATAAAGGAGTTCACCCCTCTCTTGGCCTACATCTCCTGGTCCATCTTCCGATGGATCTTTTATATTATTTTCTCAAAGTGCTAAATTTAGTTCTTTACAGTGCTCAAAATTCCAAATAGATGGCTCCAATGGCTCTAGAACATCCAAAAACCCCTAGATGGGATTTTTCGGCACCTGGTTTGGCCAGAAACGAAGAAGATAGACCTCTTGGAAGTTTTATCCTTCAATATTGTTGTCTATGTTTCTCCAAATCACACCTCTATGTGAGTAACCCAGCTTCTAGGTTATTCCCGTGCCTAAACCCAGCATGTGCACCATCTTCCACAAATCACGCAATTTGTTGCATTGTTAGGGGACTTAACACCCAAATTGACGGAGGTTCTTAGACGCATGGGTCATGTGACCATGTCCCCACGCATTTGTTGGGTACTTTTTGCAATGGAAAAGGAGGTGACAAGTGTCGGGCATATGGAGAGATCCATTTTCAAGCGCATTTGTGGTAGTGACAAGTGTCGGTTGATAGGGAGAGATTCGTTTGCAAGTTTAAATCCCACGCAAACATGTGTGAGGTATAGTCATATGGTATGGTGTATACGATCAGGGGTTGGGGCTAAGCCCATCCCAGACCCTGTGCCAAAACACAACACAACAAGTTTAAATATATATCAAACCAATATATTTTAAGAACTATGGTGTGGGTGCATAGGTAGCCTAGCCTTTTCCAAACACTTGCCATGTGCGGGAGGTTCAGGGTTCAACCCTCACAGACTTCGCATGAATTTTACCATATACCAAAGTGCCACGTGGAAGCCTATGCCTGGGCCACATGTCACCACACGATTTGCCAAAAAGGATGCCACGTGTCAAAAATTTATTCACCCATGTGTCTACCACTTGACTACCAACTCAGCACTTCCAACTTAGTGCTACCAACTCAGCTGCCACATGTGGGTCCATACCCTGCCACTTCATCCTATATGGACTGTACGGATTGTATAGTCAACAAAATTTTGTTTATTTGTCCAAATGAACAAAACACGATATCTCACTCATTCGATGTTCATTTGAACCCACTCGAGTTGCATTGGGTTCATGAGGACGAGGCCTATGCAGTTGTCCATTTTGAAGCGATTCTGAGCACTTTGATTTTTTGAGCAAAATTTGATCCCCTGGATCACTTGGCAACTTAACGCCCTTCCTCCTAAGCTTGTAGGATGAACTTGCAATATTCTTGGCGCACTCCTTGCACTTGTCTAAGACTTTCAATGAATTCTCCCTTATCCCATCAAGAAGTCTTAAGGAATCTCCTTTCCTTTATTGATGCACTCTTACAAAGCCTTCCTTCCTAAGAGTGTTCAACAACCCTGGGATTCTGTTAAGGATTCCAACACTTCAGAATGTGTTTCTCTAGTATGCTCTCATATTTTCTCTATGCCCTCATGGAAGAGTGTTACAGAGTATTCAGTAACTCTGCGTTATGTTTCCTCATACACATTCTTTCTTTCCAAGGTACCCAACCACCTTGAAATTTCCTCCCGAGTTTGTTTGTATCCATGTTTCTCTTGGAAAAATATTTACTTGAGATCCAAAATCAACGACCACCTTATTGGTCATCATTCCCTCAATCTCCAAGTCAACTTGTGGATCATAATATTTATGTTAATATTTATGTTTATAAGAGAGGTTCCTTGCATCCTTGGTCAGTCTTTGACCATCTTTGTATTTGCGTAATATGTTGAGTAAGTCTAACAATCAGTCTACTGAATTTTTTCTTTGAGGAGATGCATAAATTCTTTGATGGTGTTTTCATTTCGTCTTCCCAAATTTTGTTGATCTTCTATATAATTATTGAAGAAATTAATAGCTTCTCTCACGATTTTCTCTTCTTTGTCTAGATTTGGGAAGGTAATATCTTTCCTTCTTTGGTGATCTTGTAGTGGAGTGTTAATATCTCGTCTTGCACCTGACCTTGTAACGATATGTAAGTTTTTTGAGTTTATCCCCTCCTCCTTGTATATTTCATGTAGTATATTGACATTTTTATTGTCATGATTATGTCGAGTACAATTGGGAAATATTCTAAAGAATGGTCTCCAACACCGCATAGATTGAAAAATTTCAAATCAAATCTATGATTTATAGGGAAATCTAGACTGATGTGATCATCTTTCCAACAATTGAAATTAGGGAAATCTAGACTGATGTGATCATCTTTCCAACAATTGAAATAGTATGGTTTTCCACGACCTCGACCTTGACCACCAAATCTGTGGTGGCCTCCTCAACCTTGACCATGACCATAGTAGTCATCTCTTCGACCATAATTGTTTTCTTTATTGGTGGTTTATGTGTGGTATACTATTCGTACATTATTCTGATTTTGAGCGTTTAAATGGAATTATAATGTTCAGTGACCGGAAGCTTCATAGATATGACACAACTTTGTGTTTTTTTAGATTATGTGGACAATCCTGTATAGTGTAATAAGTTAGGAATTCACATATGTTACAATATTTTTGATCTTATATTCAGTGAACGTATGTTGTTGTTGGACTTAGTAGCTTTTTATTGTCATTGATGTCAATAGTATGACAATATGCAAAGTTTATGTCAAATAGTATATGCATAAATTATGTCAAACCATTAGTAGAGAATGAAAATGTCAAACAATATGCAAAGATTCAAGCTCAGAAAGAAGGACATTAATCAAAGCTCAGAAGGGAGAGAGCATTGAAGAAATGCTATTGAGATTAAAATCCCCACAGGAAAACTCCAAAAGATTCAAGGAAGAATATTGTTCATTGATATAGTTTTTAGGAGTAATCACAACCATGAGATCAGTTAGAGAAACTAATCAAAGCCACGTCGAAGTATAACATAAGTTTAGGGACATTGGAGACAAGGCATGAAGTCCATGATTAAAGAACAATCATCAGATAACATCAAGAAAGATCTCAACCATTGGATTAAGGCTTAGTAGAACTGATCAACTTCAGTGTTGACCACTTCGGTGAAAATGAGTTCGAATTGAACGATAATTCTTGAAGCTTGAATTCATGAAGAAATACCAACCGTCTAATCTAAGAAACACTTCGAGAAATATCTCGACCGTTGGATAGAGTAAAGTGAAAGGATAGGATAAGAAAGGCCAAAGGCCCAAGATCCCAAATAGTCGAATTCCCTAAAACCCTTGGATGGTGTTAATATTTTGATGTTAAAGAAGGACCATTAGATGAAGTCAAGTTACTCAAGGATTATTCTTCAGGGAATCTCACTCCAGGAGAATTGGGAAGTGGGAAAAAGTGAATAAACCCAAAGTCCCAAAGGTTGAAATGAATCTGGACCATTGATCTAGAAATGATCAAAGTCATTGAATGAATCCAAGAGGAAGGATAACATAAGGAATTCCATGTTGACCACTTCGGTCTTGACCAAATCCAGTGAAAATTGGAGAAACAATTACCTGGACCTCCAAAGCTTTAAAGTCCCAAAGTCATGAAATTACATCAACTGTCGGATCAGAGGAAGAACATGGAAATCTTGTCAACCATTGATATATTCAGAGCATGCCAAGGATGAAACTGGTCAACTTTAGCATTGACCACTCTGAATAAAAAGAGACTAGAATGGGTAAGTGTACCCAAAATTTGAAGCCCTGAAGTCACGACAGACATTGATCTAGAGTTAAATATGATAGTCATCATATCAGAGTTGCATAACAACATTCAAATCTATTGCTGACCACTCTGGCAAAAAGAAGCCAAAAATAGGTAAGATTACCTAAAGTCTGAAGCCCTGAAGTCACATCAAACATTGATCTAGAGTAAGACATGAGAATTGTCAGATCACAAGGAGACACTCAACTTCAACGTTGACCACTTTGGAGAAAAATGGTTTAGAACATGTAAGTTCACTTGAAGGCCAGAGTTCTGAAGTCATGAAGTAAGACACGTGGTACACACAGTAAGATCCCATGTCATCATAGCCCACATTGGAAAGGACATGTGGCACAATCAGATGATGAAAAGTTGGCATTTTAGGTATGTGTAAGTCATGAATCTAAGTGACACATGGAAACCACTCGACTAGTGCCACATCAACAGTGACATCAACAAGCCACGTCACTAAGAGAGTATGCCCTTCGAGGATATCAAATTCCTCCTAATATAAACTACCCAAAGCGTCGAAGGGAGAAGTCATGAACTAACGTTGGTCATATATCTAAGATCCTCTCGGATGAATCATGACCGTTAGATCAATTGTAGTGGAAAGATAGAGTTATCACGAATCACGAAGTAATGTTAATCATTGAACTACTCTGAGAGAATTCTCAACCGTTAGATCAAGCACAGTGGAAGGATAGTGTAAGGTGTACTAAAAAACTGACAACAAGAGATCACCACAACTTTATGAATTATTTGGTAGGTAAACACTCTGGAGGGATTGAAATACCTTACAGTTCTAGTAACCCAGAGTTATAGAGAGTTGAAGCTCCGAAGTAATATTTGATTTTCCATTGAGAAGGAAGATTTATGGTCGAGATCCTAAAAAATGCACAATGAGAATGCAATTAAAAAAATTTCTTTTTGAGATTACGTGGACCGTCCACTCAACCACAGATTAAGACAAAACCATCTGATCTATAAGTAAATAGATAATAAGTAATTTGGTGAAATTTGGTCTGGAAGAGATGGAAGACTACAAAGGTCAGAGTCCTAAAATGCCAAAGTTATGAAATGAATGAGAACCGATCATCATGCAAATAAAACACGATCATCCAATATAATATATGCACTTCAACGAAATGCACTCCGGAAGGTTGAATGATTTCAAAGGTTGGAAGTCTCGAAGGATGAAGTTACGAAGTAATGACAGTCATCAATCTCAACGTGAAATCAATATGTGACCGTTGATCTTGATAAGTGATTAAGCAATTTTTTGGCTTAACACCTGGTCACCACATGTGGTCATATGGAATAGAGGTTTGAAAAGTTTCTATGTGAAATTTAACACACATAATGAGAAATTTATCTTGGTCAAGAAGGAATGTTAAACTACATAGGATCTAGATGTTGCCATTGTTTATATTAAGTAACTCAATACATGTTATGCATTAGAGAGCTAATAAAAAATCTTAGATCTGATCAACGAAAATTGAGAATGAAATAAAGAGGCATGGGATCAAGTTAAAAACGAAATTGATCCATATATGTGATCGATTTATGAAAATCACTCTCACTAAATTAAAATCCTTCACGATAATGTTTGAATAATAATAGAGTTTATTGTTAATTTAAAATGAAGAGGTGTGATGGTCCAAACAAAGGGACATAATTCTTCATAGCTCACACTAGTTGGAAGATTATATAAACAAGAAAGAATGTTGAGAACAAAGTGTCTCTGTAGTCCAAATCAGAAGATCAAAACATAAGCAGAGTCCAAGAAGAAAAACCAATGATACTTATGTAGTGAGGGTGGAAGGGAGGAGCAAAGAAGGATTCATATCCTTTACTAAGTAAGTGTAATTTGAGGGAGTTGGTGCTTCCTAGGGTTGGTGCCCTAAAGACAAGGGAGTTACTTCTTCCTAGGGTTGGTGCCCTAAAGACAAGGGAGTTGGCGATTCCTAGGGTTGGTTCCTTAAAGATAATGGAGTTGGTGCTTCCTAGGGTTGGTTCCCTAAATACAAGGTAGTTGGTTCTTCCTAGGGTTGGTTCCTTGAGGAAGGGGATTTGTGTCTCCTAGAGTTGGTGCTCTGAAAAGGATTGGTGTCCTTCATTATTTCTTTATAAAACCTTGTAATTTCTATTAATTATATATTTATAATTGATTTTAAATAAAATTCCATTGTTGATCTTTTGTGGTAAATAACAAAATATCAAAGTAAATGCTAATTGTTGAAAAAGGGAAATATTGATGCACCCCCCCTCCTAGTATTCCTAACAATTGGTATCAGAGTGAGTGCCTTAAACATAGTCTAACAATTGGAAAGTCGATTCTGAAGATGGATCGGCAAGAGGGAATGTCTAACAACAAAGAACCATTGTTCAATGGAGGTGGCTATTCTCTATGGAAAATACAAATGAAAATCTTAATGTTGGCTCTTGGTTTTGATATCTAGCAATCTATTGTAGATGGTTACACTGCACCAACTACTCCACCTAGAGATGCTACAAGAAATAAAATATGCAATGAAAACTCAAGAGAAGTTAATGCAATTCTAGGAGGGTTGACAGATTCTATATCTACGAAGGTTATGCATTGTAAGTCATCCAAATAAATCTGGGACAAATTGGAGGTTGTATATGAAGGAGATATCAAAGTCAAGGAAGCCAAAGTACAAACCTTAATACTCTGAGAGCTTTGATCCTAAAATCTGAAAATGAAAGAAGAATAGAACATTGTTGAATAATTTCATAGGGTAGATGAAGTGGTTAATTCAATCATAGCAGCAGGAGAAGAACTTATAGATAAACCTATTGTGCAAAATATCTTAAGGTCATTACCTATGAGATACGATACCAAGATTTATACAATTGAACATAGGCCAGAACTTGAAAAACTCATATTTGATCAACTTCATGGAATTTTTACATCATATGAGATGAGAACAAGGAAGGAAAAACCATCAAAAGATGAAACATCCTTTAAGGAATCTAAAGTAAAGAAGAAACATAAACATATGTCTCATAAAGATCAGTTAGACATATCGTATGTAGAAGAGACCAACTTTATAAAGAAACTCCAAAAAGGATTTGGAAA
>CBVK0101951936.1:0-19741 GCA_900067695.1 Picea abies
CTTCCATGAAAATAATCCAAGAAAAGGTAAGATTACCTATAGGTCGAAGCCCCAAAGTCATATCAATTGCTGATTTAGAGTAAAACATGAGAATTGTCAAATCACAAGGAGACGGTCAACTTCGAAATTGACCACTTCAAAGTAAAATCATTTAGAACATGTAAGTTCACCCAAAGGCTATAGTTCTGAAGTCATGAAGAATGACACATGGTCCACATAGTAAGAGCCCACATCATCATAGCCCACATCGGCAAGGACACCTAGTGCAACCAGATGATGACAAGTGTCAAGGTCCAATTAGAATTTTAGGTATATGTAGCTCATGAATCTAATTGACACATGGCAACCACTTGGCTAGTGCCACATCAACAATGACATTAGTCACTCTGGGAGTATGCCCTTCGGGGATATCCAATTTCTCCTGATAGAAACTACTCAAAGCACCAAAGGGCGAAGTCACGAACTAACGTTGGTCATAGATCTAAGATCCTCTAGGATGAATCATGACCATTAGTAACGTTGGTCATAGATCTAAGATCCTCTAGGATGAATCATGACCATTAGATCAAGTGTAGTGGAAATATAGAGTAAGCACGAATCACGAAGTAATGCTAACCGTTGATCTACGCTGGGATCATTCTCGACCGTTAGATCAAGCGTAGTGGAAGGATAGCGTAAGGTGTACTAAATAAATAATAGCAAGTGGTCACCACAACTTTATGATTTATTCGGTAGGTAAACACTTCGGAGGGATTGAACTACCTCGGATTTCTAGTAACCCAAAGTCCCTGAGAGTCAAAGCTCTGAAGTAAGATATGACCATCCATAGAGAAGGAATATTCATGGTCGAGATCCTAAAAAGAGAACACTGAGAAGGCCATTAAAAAAAAATCTTGTTGAGGTTATGTGGATCGTCCACTCGACCACATATTAAGACAAAACCATCTAATCTACGAGTAAATAGATAATACGTACTTCGGTGAAATTTAGTCTGGAAGAATGCAAAGGTCAGAGTCCCGAAATGACAAAGTTCTGAAATGAACGAGAATCGTTCATCATGAAAATAAAACACGACTATTCGATATAATATACGCACTTTGACGACATTCACTTTGGAAGGTTGAATGATTGCAAAGGCTAGAAGTATCGAAGGACGAAGTTACGAAGTAATGACAATCGTCCATCTCAATGTGCAAGTAATATGTGACCATTGATATTGATAAGTGATTAAGAACTTGTTTGGATTAGCACCTATTCAACACCATTGGTTGTATGGAATAGAGGTCCCAAAGAGTTTCTTTGTGAAATTTAACACACAGAATGAGAAATTTATCTTGTTCAAGAAGGAACATTAAACCAAATAAGATCTGGGCGTTGTCATGATTTATCTTAAGTAACTCAATACATGTTGTGCATTAGAGAGTTAATAAGAAATCTTAGATCTGATCAATGAAAATTGAGAATGAAATAAAGAGGCATGGGATCGAGTTAAAAGAAAAATCAATCCATATTTGTGATCGATTTATGAAAATCACTCTCACTAAATTAAAATCCTTCACGATAATGTTTGAATAATAATAGAGATTATTGCTAATTCAAAATGAAGAGGTGCGATGGTCCAAACAAAGGGACACAATCCTTCATAGCTCACACCAGTTGGAATATTATATAAACAAGAAAGAATGGTGGGAAGAAAGTGTCTTTGTAGTCCAGATCAGAAGATAAAATTAGAAGCAGTGTCTAAGAAGAAGAACCAATGATACTTATGCAATGAGGGTGGAAAGGAGGAGCATGGATGGATTCATATCCTTTACTAAGTAAGTGTAATTTAATGGAGTTGGTTCTTCCTGGGGTTGGTATTTGTGTCTCTTAGAGTTGGTGCTCTAAAAAGGATTGGTGTCCTTCATTATTTCTTTATAAAACGTTGTAAATTATGTTAATTATATATTTATAATTGATTTTAAATGCAATTCCATTGTTGATCTATTGTGGTAAATAACAAAATATCAAAGTAAATGTTAATTATTGAAAAAGGGAAATATTGATTCACCTCCCATTCTTAGTATTTCCAACAGTTGTTGTGCTCTCCATGAGAGGACAATTATCCTTTGTATGTCCTTCCACAAGGCATGTAGCACACCATACTTCATTCTGTCATGTAGATAGATTCTTTATTGTTTGTTGTAAATGTTCTATTTTCTCCTCAAGTCTCTCAGTCATTGATTTGTTGTAAATGTTCTATTTTCTCCTCAAGTCTCTCAGTCATTGAAGAATTTGACGACCCATCATCATATGACTCGACTCATTTTGATTTCTATAACACATATTCAAAGCAAGTTATCTCATATAAGCGTAGTGGAGAATGGATTTGGGGTTGTAGCCCGACTATGTACCATTGGACCAGCAAGCTCTGGTCGATTCTTGTCATAATTTGGATCAAGAGGTCTTTGAATATTTTATCATACTCTCTTACCAACTCACTCGGTCTTTGTTTTATTTTTTTTAACCTTTGGGCCGCGAGATGTGTAACATCATGAATTTTAAAAAATGTTAAGAAGTTGTTCTTTATTTATGCTTTTCAGTGATTTTGCTTTTCTGTGTAGTTCATAAACCATGTTAAAGCGCGGTGTCGCAGAGTAGCTTTGAATTGTGTCATTTTCTTGTCTTCATTTGTAATGTCAACAACATCCCAAAATTTTTCGCACACAAACCAGTGGTTTTTTGGGTCCTCCTCTCCTTCATAAATTGGGATGTGGTTAAATCCCATTTTGAATTTCTTGTTAGGAATTCTTTGTTTTCTTAGTATTTGAGCTAGCACAACTTTCGAATGAGTTGTAGAATCCTCTGTTCATTTTTTGTTTGCATCCTTTATTGGATGGTACTTGAGAAACAATTATTTCTTCTGAAGTATAGAGAATGCCTCCTCAGTTTGAGAGATTCGATCTTTACATTCGATTAACCATTTCATAAATTGGGATGTGGTTAAATCCCATTTTGAATTTCTTGTTAGGAATTCTTTGTTTTCTTAGTATTTGAGCTAGCACAACTTTCGAATGAGTTGTAGAATCCTCTGTTCATTTTTTGTTTGCATCCTTTATTGGATGGTACTTGAGAAACAATTATTTCTTCTGAAGTATAGAGAATGCCTCCTCAGTTTGAGAGATTCGATCTTTACATTCGATTAACCATTGTTCCAAAGGGTGTGTCACTTCACAACTACAATTAATTTCTTCTCTTGAAATTAGATTTGGTAGGGGGGTTGAGTCTGTGAGATCCTTAATTTGGATAATCATATTGTTAACTTCATTTTGTTATGGTTCGACAATGAGTGTGTCTAATAGGTTTCCGTGATAGTCTGTTATGTACCATAATATTGCAGATTGGTCGAAATTAGATTTGGTAGGGGGGTTGAGTCTGTGAGATCCTTAATTTGGATAATCATATTGTTAACTTCATTTTGTTATGGTTCGACAATGAGTGTGTCTAATAGGTTTCCGTGATAGTCTGTTATGTACCATAATATTGCAGATTGGTCGTCGATATGAAGTCTTTTTTGGAGAAATTATCTTATTCGCAGCCTGGTTTCTGGTGCAGGAGAAGTATGCAAAGCCGGTCTAGATTCTTCATAGTCCATTATTTCTAGTTCTTCATCTGATTGATGGATTTTTAGTTGTGCATCATTACTTATATCGGGGGTCATTGAGGCTATTGTTATTTCCATCTCTGGTTGATCTATTTCTGACTCAGGTTGCTCATGCGCTCTATCAGGCTGACCCTCCCCTATAATTTTTCTATTCGACTTTTGGTTGTTCCATTGGTTATGAATTTCTTCTTGTTTTTGTTGCCTTTTATCTCGTTCTAGTTTCTAGATATCTGTGGATTGCTTATATGCATGATTCCCTCTCGATGAAATTTAGGCTTGGAAAACACTACCTCAAGTATGCTTGTGTTATGGCATCTCACAATTTCAATCAACCCCTTATTTTCAACCCGACTTACTCTAGTCTAGTAGCGGTAGCCATGTTTATTTCTTCAAGAAATAGTCCTAGGCTTCTCTTGTATCTTTGCACTTTACGTCAATAAATACTTCCCTCTTTTCATCTCTTTCTTGGAAATTAATATTTTGTAACAGTGTACCTACTCTAGGTCAATATTCAATAATGTCACCAACTCCCTTATCGAGGACGAATTTATGAAGGAGTGTCATAAATATGCAAAAATATCCTTTGTGCAATTCAATGTAAATTGTTTCTTTTATTTTATCGAGAGACGTTCGATCTTCAATGGCTTGTTCTAAAATATAGTCTTCAATAATTATTTCAAGCCAATCATGTAGATTCGTTCTTCCTCCATTCAGAAACTTTAGGAATAACTTCTCATCAACTGTCGGATTATACATTACCTGATCTGTTAAGGTGTTGGAATAGGGATTCTGGGATAGCTTCAAGGAATCTTGTAGGTGTCTATCAAAAGAACCACAATCGTGCTTCTTCTAATGAGATGTTGTCCCTTCTTGCATAATTTTTTATGTAGCTTTGAATTTTGCACTCCCATCATTCGTGTAAGTCTTGTAGAGTTATCATTTATGTAAATTTATACATGCCCAAGTCTAGTACTACCGACAACAGAACCAATGTTGTAATCTAGGGAAAATCAGGGAGATTTACTGGTAGATCCTTACATAGACATCATAGAAGATACAGACTATTCAACAGAGTCGACTAGCCCCTACAACACTTGTTAAAAATCAAAATGTCATCAAGATACATGTTGATAAGCTTTCCCATAAATTACTTCAATACCGCATTCATCAATATCATAAAAGTAATAGGTGCATTGGTCAATCCATATTCCATAACATGCCATTCAAATATTCCATCCTTTGTCTTGAACATTGTATTCCACTCATCACCTTCCCTTATCTGAATTTGATAGTATTCACTCTTCAAATCTATTCAAATCTATCTTTGAAAATTACTTCACCCCACTCAAGAAATCCATTAGGCCATTAGTCCTTCCATTCTTGGTAAGGGAAACCAATACTTGATAGTATTCTTGTTGATAAATCATTAATCAATGCACATTCACCATTCACCACCCTTCTTTAGTGTCAAGATTTCTAAGACAATGCAAGGAATTAAACTTTCTCATATCAATCCTCTATTAAGTAATTCCTACACCTATCTAGTTAATCCATTGCTTTTAGTAGGAGTCATTTGGTAAGGATCCTTATTAGGCAGGATTTATCTCGGAATCAAATCAATTTGATGTGAAATACTTTTCATGGGAAGCATTACCATTGACATATCATTAAAAAAAATCCATGCAAACTCATCTAACAAATTTTCAATCTTCATTGGCACCTGAATCTTTTCCTCGTCTTCTTGTACCTTCTTTGGAAACATGGCCAGAAATCAAGTTTCCTTATTTTTTTCCTTCAAAATTTCTTTCATTGAGCACAACATTACACAACTACTTATGCTTCCATTACATCAATATCACTACTATCCATTGTCATTGTCTCCTCTTCCAGCAATTGCTCTAGACTATAAGTTTGTCCATCCTTATTGAATTCATATGTTTTTCCCATACCATCATGGAGAACCATCCTATCAAAAATACATAATCTTCCCAAAAAAACATGACATGCATCCATTTCCACCACATCACATAATACATGGTCATTGAAGTTGTTGATATAGAAAATCAATAAGCATTGATCCATCATAGTGATTTGTTGATTGTTGGGCCCTTCATTTTGTTGGTTAGAAGTTGTGCACAATAGTTTGCAGCTTCATTTTGGAGAATGGAAGTTGCGCAAGTTGTTGTGAATCTGGACAATGCAAGAAAGGAAGAAACAAAAAATGGTTAAAGGGACAATAGAATATCAACAACAAGATCAAGAAAAGAAAGAACTCTCGAGTTCTTAACCTTGAAGATCATATTATATATAGAAGACTAATGTGATTGTAATAGGATAATAATGAATAATGATAGGCTAATAGTGAAAGGTTGATGGAAGGGATGTAATTTCATTATTCTATCATGTTAGTACAGAGTTATTACTTTCTTTTCATAACTATTGATAGTATGATGAGATTCACTGATGTAATGGGACAATACTATATCATAGTTGAATATGGATATCTGGGTGAGGACCAGATAAATAATGTATCCGATTTTGGTATTATCAATATAAACAAAGGCCTAAATTTTGAATTTACATCTTGTGTATTCAGTCTTAATGTATGAATGGAATGTTTTTATTTATTACCTTTATGTCTGATGCACCTATATGCTTCTTTATGAATGGAAATGCAACTCTGTTTCTCTATTTCCTAGTTAGGAATTTCTCAGGATTGTTACAGGTTTAGTCTATTATGCGCAAGATTATAGTGAGTCTTGATATCTTAGAGGCCTGTCTAAGTATTCTCCTTACCCTTACTTCTCTTTCATGTCTCGGTTTCTCTTCGGGTGAGGCTTCTTCCCTCCTAGGAAGATGAAAATTCCAACGCTCTAGACTACTTTGGTACCTTTTGTTGGTAACCTAAGAAGGACCCTCGTCTGAACACTTTTGTGCCAACAAAATTGTTCTGTTGCATGGAACTATGATTTAAAAGGGAACTTGTGAGGAGAATGCTTCCACAGATCTATAGATTTGAGATTCAACAATGGTGGGAAAAAAATTGTGATGCCTTTATATGGAAGGAAGCACAACTGTGAGAAAAAAGTGAGAGGAATACGAGAGATTCTGTCTTTTAATAAAAAAGATCAAGCGACCAGTATGATATATTCTGGGTTAAATTTCTGGAAGAACTATTCCATTTGATAGATAAGCTCCAAGAAGCTACATAATTCCAAGAACATGTCAAGAAGACCTGTACTTGGGATACAAATAATATCACATCGCTTCATTAGCTGGATCACCAGATCACACGAGTAGTCTTTATCTGGGTTTGCATGAATCTGGAGGGATACATTGTTGAATTGCAACCAAGAATCACCAATCTTTTTCACACGTCGAATAAATTTTCAATAAAGGTGCACATGATAGATTGTTGAGGGAAATTACCCTGTGGATCAAAGTATTCTTAATGGAGGAGGGAATAATAACTAATCCCTCAACCGAGATGGTAGCCTAAACACCTACGCTTGAGGTAGGGTGATTTGGGGGTAGGATCATGACTTGAGAAGGGGGAAGGGTTCCTTGACAGATGGGGGAATATCAAGAAATGAATGCAAAAAATGAGCGAGCCTTAAGGAGAGACACCATTGTTGAGAAGTGGTGGCATGGAAAAGTAAAGAAAGCAGCGAAGCAGTCCAAGGTGGTGTGGAAAGAAATTAGATCAAGAGGAATAGATGAAGGAAGGAAGGAAGAGTTGAGGAAGGTGAGAAGAAAAGAAATACTAGTTAGTCTAAGATTGCAACAAAGAGAAGCACAGAGAGGAAGGAGTCCCCAGATGGGTGGATGAGAAGAAGAATATAGATAAGCAAGGGAGGATGAAGAAGTTCTAGACCTTGTGGGAGATCTAGAAGATTCATCCTCGATAATAGGAAACATCGGGAACCACGCAGAGAAGGATGCTCCAGAGGAAGAGAACGAGAACCCCCAGATCAAAGAAACCTTCCTAGAAGTCAATGGAACAATACATGAATCACTCATCCCCCAGGTCTCTATACCTATGGTAAATTCGACACCACCTAATTATGTTATTTCCATTCCTTCACAGCCAGTTAGTTAGAATCAGTCTGTAAGTGTAAACACTGGGAAGATATTGGGATCCCCAAATGTATCGCAACCAGGACCGTTAGGTTTTGATTCTAATAGGAATAGTGAGACCCACAATGGTTGTACATGTGGAAGGATCGATCGCTCGATACCCAGAATTATGGGGTAAAGGGAATGAATATGTAGAGAAAAATTGGTTCTTGTGTGAAGCCATCTGGAGGTCCAGAGGGACTCTCGATGCATATAAGTTAGTATAATTTTAGACTACCTTGAGGGGTCATGCTCTCAAATGGTATATGAAGGCTATTGAACCTGGGCTTCAAGGAAAATAATTCACCCTTGGCCAAGTTATTTTGAAGTTCATTGCTGAATTCAAACTACCTCAGTCAGAGCAACAAGCTCTCTCCAAGTTGCGAGAGATTCAACAAAGGGAAGGAGAATCTGCCTGGGATTACAACCAAAAATTCAAGGATGATATTGGGAGGCTAGCGCATTCAATTCATAAAGATGACCAAAGGGAATGATATATCAAAGGATTACTACCTCTGATGAGAATTCCTTTAACGCAACAACGGATAGCCACGTTACAGAATCCTTGGAACAATCGATGAAGATCGTAGCCATGGAAGGTTATCCAGGTAGTCTGAGAATGAACAGGCCCCCAGTAGATGCAAATTTGTCCCAAATTCAGGGATACATATCAGTGTTAATGGAAAATATTCAAGAATTAACCACACAAGGACCAGGACACCCTTAGGTTTGGTGCACAGGAGGCTACATAGAAGGGCATCTAGAAAATGAATGTTCATGCATAAGGGGAATGAGACCTATTCAAAACATGATGGGGCCTTCAAGACCCACGGGAGGAGTTGCAAAAGTATTTGTGACTCCACCATTCCATACACCAGGGTTGTATAATACCTTCCTAGGTTCCAACCCCTCCGACAATGGAGTATTGTGAGATTTTTCGGATACAAGAACATGCACCAAGGAAATGTCCTATTATGAAGAAGTACACAACTGTGCCCAATAAAATACACTGCGATTTTTTCACATCTACAACCCATGCCAAAAGTCAATGTAGATCATTGTACACACTTGCTGACAGATCAGACTGGACATCATTCAGAGTAAATGAAGTCCCTCAAGGACCTAGAAGAGGCTAGGGAGGAGGGGCTGAAGGTGGATTCATAAGAGGGAGAAATAGAGGCATAGGGTTGAGCACATGCTACAACTGCAAAGAACAAGGTCATTTTTACAAAGACTACCCTCACCCCAGACGACCATGGTGCTCGCATTGCAGGAATAATGGGAACACAACCGAAGACTGTCCAGAACTCATCGCAAAGTGGGAAGATTGGATTCATCAACACGGAGATAATATCATAAGCTCATAATTAAAAAGGGGAATTGAGGGAAAACTACAAAATATTAACATCATCACTCGTAGAGAAGAAAATACTGGGGCAGATGCAAACAATCAACCCAAGATTCAGAAAGTTATTCCCAAAGATGACAGGTATGATCCTGTAAAACAAAATTTGTTTTTCAAAAATTCAATAGAGATATTTAAGAGTGTCCCCATTCTAGAAGTAATAGAGAATCCTCTTAGAGATTCTTGTCAATCTAACCCTGTGCAAGCCCCTACCTCATTACCAACACCCAAGAATTCTGCAATTCCAAGAAAACACTAGTCTCAAAGTGTAATCAATCTTTGGTTTCAATTATTCTTTGATATCCTAGGGGATGAAAAACTTATTGAGAAGGTGTGACAGACATTTTATTTGATATTGGGGAACGAGGGAACCCCAGAAGCCATAGTAAGGACTAACCTCCCTGAGAAGAATACCCAAAGAATATAAAGAAGAAAGGTGTGAACTAGAAAATAATTTAGGTTCGAAGCCCAGCTAGCTGATATTGAAATCAATGATGTCATGCTAAATTTGGGATGAGATGTTAACATCCTACCCAAAAATACCTGGGAATATTTTGGAAAACATCAGTTAGTGTATTCCCCCATCCAGTAGGGAATGGAAAATCAGTATTGCATCTTCCAAGTAGGAAGGATAGAAAATGTGGAAATAGATGTTGCGGGAGTTAAGACCACAACTGATTTTGAGGTGATTGAAATCATGGGAGATAAGGATCCCAACCCTGCTCTACTCAGGATCGATTAGGAATATGACAATTATGCTATCATTGATATAAAGAGGGACACCATGAAATTTGAAGAAGATGGCATAAAAGTAGTTCATCCCTTAGATCCTTATTTGGGGCCTAGATATATTGAACCAGTGGACCATAATATGGATTCAGAGGCCCTTGACCAATTATACATCGTCACAGCAGGCACGAGACCGGATTACATAAATCCTATAGCATATGGATTAGTAAGTTGGGGAAGCATACAATCTGTTGATGAGGATTCAGAAGCAGTGTTTGATAGTTGGAAACAAGGTTCATATGAGAAATTCTAAAGGCGATGTGCAACTTTCAGAGAAATAAGATGGATTGGAATTGAGGTCAAATAACCCCCTACATACAATGGTACCTCAAAGGTACACAATTTTCTCTCCGGCATGGAATAAAATGTAGTGGAGGAACAAAGGATCTTTTTTCTTGACTTAGCCTTGCAAGATACCCCCGCTAGATGGTGATCCACCCATAAAGCCTTGATTATAGAGTGGGAGGACGCAAAACAAGTCATCTAATGTCGATTCCAAGGGAGGGATTGGATGAAAGAATAAATGAAGATATATTTCCAAGATGAAAAGTTGTTCGATGGATGATCTAGCCCTCATATTCATATTGAACATTGCTTAAAGTAGTGGAGATTTGTAGAGGTACCCTCTCACCTATGGGTCCATGTATTTTTCCATTCATTAGGGCCTATTTCAAGGGCCCGATATATACATGAGGAGACTAGAAGAAAAACTAAATGTTGGTAGATCTTGCAAGAATAGTTTTTAAAGGATTTTGCCTTTATAATTAAGTATCTTGAGCTTAACATTGTCCTTCAAAGAATCAAGGAAATGATTTTTACCGACATTTTTAAAAAGAGATCAAGTCCAGTAATATGTGATGACCATGTTCACTTACTTTAGTCTAGTTCGAGTCTTGAAATTGATAAGATATATTTACCTTGTTGTAAAGTTGAGAGAGACCTAGAAAACCCTGATAGTTTAGAAGAGCTTAGAAACTTAGACATTAAAGAAACTGAAGGAAGTAGAGAGATTTAGTATACCATACCTAGTCACACTTGTAGCTCCTATAATCACCCACTGAAGTTGTGGAAATTCAATATAGGGAGCGTAGAGAATCCTAAGATAGCTTACATAAGAGATTACTGGGATGAAAAAGCTATGGACGAAGTACATAGTCTGTTGTTGGAGTATGAGGATTTGTTTCTGAAAACATTCTCAGAACTAAAAGGCATAAAGGGATCCATGGGAGAAATGAAAATAGAGTTGAAACCGGACTCAAGACCTTTAAAGAATAGACCATACCACCTCAACCATAGAATAAAATAAAAGGTTAAGAAATAAGTGGACATGATGCTTGCGACAGGGATTATTTTCCCTATTGAAGAAGCGGAATGGATTAGCCCCATAGTTATTCAGAGTAAGAAAGGCATATAAGACATTGAGATCTGTGTGGATTACAGGAGTCTGAATTATGCGTGTGTGCATGATATTTTTCCCACACCTTTCAATGATGAGGTATTAGATCAAGTTGTGGGAAAAGAATCCTATTTGTTTACAGATTGATTCTCGAGATATCATCAAGTCAGAATCATAAAGGAAGACAAGAAGAAGACTACATTCATAACTGAATGGGGATCATTCACATACAATGTAATGCCCTTTGGTTTGAAGAATTTCCCTGCAATTTTCTCTCGAATTGTGATAGCAAATTTTTGAGAATTCATCCACAAGTTTGTAGAAGTCTATATGGATGATTGGATAGTGTACATCCTATTAAAATATCATCTCATCCTACTTCGGTTAATGTTTGATAGATGTCATGAAATGCAATATCTCTAAATCTAAGAAAGTGTATTTTCTGTGTACCTCATGGCAATCTATTAGGCCATATTGTATGCAGAGAGGGAGTCCTAGTAGACCCAGCTAAAGTTGTGATCATTCTGAACATGTTTCCACCTACAAGTGCCAAATAGTTGCGCTCCACACTAGGACATACAAGATATTACCGCAGGTCCATCAAAAGATATGCAACTATTACAACACCCCTTGATAAATTGTTGAAGAAGTATGAATTGTTCTAATGGACGCTTGAGTGTGACAAGGAATTTGACACTCTGAAAGAGAAACTAAGTAGTGCACCAATATTGATATTTCCAAATTGGGAAATTGAATTCCATGTACATGTGGATGCATCAGGCATCGCCCTAGGAGCCATTTTAGCACAACCAGGGGAAGGAAATATGGACCACCCTATTTACTTTGCAAGAAGAAAACTATTGCAAGATGAGCACAACTACACAACCACTAAAAGGGAAGGTTTGGCTATGATTTATGCATTAAATAAGTTTAGAAACTACTTATTAGGCTCTGATTTCAATTTTTTCACTAATCATTCTACATTGAAGTACTTAGTGAATAAACCAGTGTTGGAGGGAAGAATTTGCATATGGCTATTATTGTTTCAAGAATTTTCATTTGAAGTTATTGTCAAACCAGGAAGATGCAATGTAGGTCTAGATCACCTTTCCAGGTTGGATTCAGGGGAAAGTGGTGGAGTAGTGGATGATCAACTCCTGGATGCAGACCTATTCTGGATTGAGTCCATTCCAGAGTATCTTGAATACATTGTTGTCTTCCTTAGTACAAGAACCTGCCCAGAAATGTACTCCAAAACCCATAAGCGACATATGGGGGTTCACACAATAGACGATCAATTGATTTTCAGGAAACTTTACAAATTGGGACTCGACAACATCCTTAGGAGATATGTCTTAAACCATGAAAGGTAGGATATCCAGTGGGAATACCACAGTGGATTTGTGGGAGGAAATGTTGGAGGTAATGCCACTGCACAGAAGTTACTTCACGCTAGGTTATGGTGGAACACATTATTTAAAGATGCTAAGGAATACGCTAGATCTTTTGACACTTGAAAAAAAGTAGGAAATTCATCTTGCAGAGATGAATTACCCCTTCAGCTAGTCATAGCACTTCAAGCATTTGAGAAGTGAGTTGTGGATTTTATTAGACTGATCAACCCCCCAGATAAGCACTCAAAGGCCATATACATCATTACCACAACTGATTACCTTGCAATATGGGCCAAAGCAGAGGCAGTCCAAGATTGTTATACATACACAACTGCTATATTTATCTTCGAGAATGTTATCACTCAATTTGGATGTCTTAGAATTATAACCAATGATCAAGGTACTCACTTTATCAGTAGTACAATTGCAGCGTTAATGACTGAATTTATTACACAACATCATAAGATCATCCCTTACCATATGAAAGCTAATGGTATGGTAAAGGCCTTCAATAAAATTATGTAAAGAGGACTCACAAAAGTATGTTGCACAAAATGGGATGACTGGGATGATAGAGTTCCAAAAATCTTATGGACTTACAGGACAACCATGAAGAAGTTACACAGATACACCCCATTTCAGTTGGTCTATGGAAAAGAAGCAGTTGTACCTTCATAATTTATCACCCCTAGTATTTATATAGCACAGGCTACACACATGATAGATGATGAATCAGTTGTGCAAAGGATTGCAGACTTGCAAGAACTTGAGGAAGAAATATTTTTAGTGTATTTTCATTAAACAGTTGAGAAGGCTAGACATAAAGCTTTCCATGATAGGCATATTAAGTCTAAGATATTTGCGTAAGGGGATAAGGGGATCCTATATGACAGTTGATATCAAAAACATCCAGGAAAGTTGACCATGCATTGGTTGGGTCCATTCATAGTTGTGATAATATAAAACTCTATTGCAGTAAGGCTCGCGCAACTAGATGGTATCCTTTGGCTAGGATGGGTGAATGGTGCCCACCTGAAACCCTACATTTCTCATGCTTAATCCAAATAAAGGTTTCTCCAGTCCAAAGGAGCATGCATAGTAGTTAGATTTTCATTTCTTGCAATCTATTTAATTCAGTTAATAAACATCGGAGTGTGCATTTAATGTGCCATGACATATATTATGTTTTAGTTTAAGAATTTATTTTGTGTAGAACTGCATACTCAGTCACACAGAATTGGAAGAGACACCATTACATTAATTGAATCCATTTAATATGACAAGGACCCCCATTGTGGCCAGAGGGAGGGAGAATCTGATTTCGATCACAACCCATGTGCCACACATACCCAGTTCAGTATTACACTTTATGATAGCCACCGTAACCCGTCAAACTTTTCATTAAGCCATAAATATGTCATATGCAAATATGTCATTGGTATCCATGTCATGCTTCTCATCCATTAAAAGGATAAGCACCTCATCTCGACCATGTCGATGTCATTCTGTTCATTAAACGCCAAGATCAGTTGATAGATCCTACCCCATTACCCATCCCGTCAGACACCTAAGCCTAAAACCACATTTATGGCCTAATCATGAGTGTCTTAATGTGTACTTACAAAAATTCTCTAGTTATCTAGTTATAAGACTCTATCAATCCATGAGAAACATCATTGTTTGTTGTTAGCTAGATTTTGAATTTCTTGCAATTACGCATACCCTGAGATATTTTTCGTTCCCCTATTACAAATATGACCCCAATTTGCCTAGAAAATCAACACTCTAGAGCTACCATGTCGATATAAATAGGAGGTCAGAGTTCAACTCCCAAAGAAGAAATCCCATATGAACTGTATGATCCTCGAATCAAGATCTTCGGTGATGTCAAAGGAAAGACAAAGCAATTAAATATCTCAGACCTGGATTTGGTAGACCAAGTGTTGTTCCCATAGATGAACATCGATGTGTTCTGGGACTTGGCTCTGGATGACATTGGAGGCATGCGATTTTTCCCCAAGCCTAAATTTATCAACCTATTCAACTCTACAATCATGAAGCTAAGAGACTTACTGGTCTTTGGGACCATTGGCGAGGTTGTGCGCTGCACAAAATTCCTAATTATCCGAGTACATGCTAGAAGTATATGGATCGACTGAAGGTATCCAATTCATGAATATGACATCCACCATCTCATTGGCTTATATCTTGAAGGTGAGGATGTTTCCAAAGGATTCCAAAGCCCAAGAAAGCATAGGAAAAATAAAGGAGAGGTTAGCATGTATGAGAAGTTCCACACACAGAGAGGTGGTCGAACACTAAGGATTGACCCAATTATCCCAGAAATGGTTCGGACAACCTGCTATATAATCGCAAGAAAGGTCACACAGTCCTATTACAAAGGTGAATTCACCCTATATGCACTCTCTACAACTGATTTTTGTACAAACAGGGTTGTATTCAACTGGTGCAACTACCTTCCAGAGTAACTCATGGTAGCATGTGACGAAGCTCAGGAGAAAGGAAAAACCTTTACGTAAGGGTACCTATTAATAACATTCGCCATGTGGAAATGGAAGACACCCATGGGGAGACAGTTGGCATTAGAAGATAAAGGTCACCTTTCCAAAATGTTCGAACCTTGGCACTCGAGGGAGGATCAGGAGAACCAATAATTCAACAATGTCATTTTCTCAAAGTAGTACAACCTACTAATTGATGCAACTCAGATATGGTGTATGCCACAAGAGTTGCTAAACATAAACACCCTGAACATATACTTTGGCTTGAACCTCCACAACACTCTCATATGGTTGAGGAATACGAATCCAAAAGACTTCCAATTGAGGTTTCTCCCCCTCTACCTAGATGAGGAAACCTTTGACAAAGAATTAATGTCATGGATTGGCATCAAGCACAATCCATGCAAGTCTAGAATGAAATACCTCTTACCTGCAGATATCCTTAAGAAAAAGGGGTAGGAATAAGGAGTAGGGTCTAGCTCTGTCCCAACTAAGAAGAAGAAAAACATCCCAATGTTGACGGACTCAAAATACTAAGAGGATGCACAACCTCTTAAATGCAAGAAGAGGACATTTCCCATGTTCCCGTAGCTTCCTGACCAAGATGTGCTATCAGGTAAATATGTCAATGAAATCCTCGTTGTTGGTTTCATAGGAGATCCACTAGTTAAGAAACCCAGGACAGGGCTCTCCCTAGTGAACATTCTGAATCCCCAACCAATTTACTCGACCATACCTTGTACTCAAGCAGCTGCTCGAATGGCCCAAACAGTGATCAACATCCAAGATTATCCCAAACCAGATAACACTGCATCCACAACCATAATCATTGAGAAACCCCCTCACCCCAAAAACCCCCATCGCCATCGCAAGACATGACCATGCAACCCCAAACCACTTCACCTAATCCCATGTAGCTAGATCCCCCCGACCTACTTGATCATGTACCATAACTCATTACTCTGACCCCTGAAATATTGATCCAATCATTTGTTCCATTTGTACCTATTCAGGACACTCTGACTTCAACGGAGAGTCAAATTGTTCCACTACCGCAAGTCCCAAGCACTCAACACCCTCTCTCAATAGTCAATGTTTATATTGTCATCCACAGAAGAGGAACCCCAGAAATGGTGTTACAGAAAGAGGTAGAAGTAGAGAAGGTTCAGAAGGAACTTGAAACTACATCAGGACAGAGTGCAACATTGTTGGAAGAGAAACTAGAATCAGTCTTCCAGAGCCCACATCTACGTGTAGAACTGTTGCAACTATTCCTGGAAAAGAAAAAATATTTTCCTCAATTCCCAGCAGAATTGAAGGCTCTACTTGCACACCAAATGCAAATTCCATCCCCAGGAGAAGAAGAGGTGGAGACACCTTCCACACAATCGATGGCTAGTGGACTGCCAATGCAATTTTGAGTACCCATGGATTCCACTCCTTCATCGGAAGATCTCATGAAAATAGCAACAACCTAGTTGGTAGGAATAATCAAAGCCTCAGCTGAACAACTGGAGCAGAGGATCTAGCAGGTTGAAAGAGAAGAAAAATTTTGCAAATAGGAAGGACTCATCACACAAGCACAATGAACATAGCAAGAACACCCCAGGATCTAGGTAGAATGGAAGGTGGAGAAATTCAAATAAAAACTCTCAGAGACCTAGACGAAGGTTAAGAAGACAATGCCTCAATGCCAGAGTCCAGCAAAACAAGTGAGCCTATGGAGCAGATCGAGTTGATTCATGTCTCTTGGTCAGAATTGGTAGAAAGAGAAGAGAGCCTCAAAGCACAACTGCAAGACAACAAGAAAGAAGCTGAATTGCAACCCAATAAGCTCCGAGAGAAAATGGAGAAGATTGTATTAGAAGGGAATAATGAAAGAGAAACCTTGCACAAACGAACTGTCAAATGCACTAAGATCTTTGGAGAGATAATCGATTGGATGGGAATCACCTCAAGACACAAGCACACATTGTAGGACTTGCATGCAAAGATCCAATCACTTAATGCAGAAGCAGCCAATACCCTGGATCTGCTAGAACAACAAACGAAGTTTGAAAAAATCTAGTAAGTGGATAATGAATTGAATGCATTATATGAAGCCCAAACAGTTGTTAATAAATAACTATGTGAGTTTCGACCTATAGTTCAGACAACATACCTACATATGCATCAAGTCGATGCCATTTCTGGCTCTAAATGGGACTCCTTAGTTGCATCAAATCCAAAGGAATGCATCACAGACACCACTCATCAATTTGTTGCTAAAACTTCACTGCTTGCCAAGAAATGGCAGGATAAAGTGGATAACTTACAAGAGGTCAGGAAGAGATCCCTCAAACTCATACTTGATATGGGCCCTTCATTTGAAGAAGAGAAACTAGAAATAGCCAAAGCCAAAAGTGAAAGCAACTCATAACTAGAAAGAATGAAAGAACAACAAGCCAACCTGGAGACCATAGAAAAGATGAATACTTGACTTGGGGCGAGTCAAGGATTGTGGTCAGAGCCTGTTGGGACCTTCGTTTTGTCGGTTATAAGTTTTGCACAACATATTGCAGCATAATTTTGGAGAATGGAAGTTGCACAAGTTGAATTTGGACAATGCAAGAAAGGAAGAAAAAAAAAACAGTTAAAGGGACAGTGCAACATCAATAGAAAGATCAAGAAAAGAAAGAACTCTTGAGTTTTTAACCAGCAATATCATATTATATATAGGAGACTGATGTGGTTGTAATAGGTTAATAATGACTAATGATAGGCTAATAGTGAAAGGTCGATGGAAGGGTTATAATGTCATTATTCTAGTATGTTAGTCCATAGTTATAATTTTTCTTTTCGTAACTCTTGATAGTATGATGACAGTCACTGATGTAATGGGACAATACTATAACATAGTTGAATATGGAGATGTAGGTGAGAACCTGATAGACAATGTATCATATTTTGTTATTATCAATATAAACAAAGGCCTAAATTTTGAATCTAAATTTTGCGTATTCAGTCTTAATGCATGAATTGGATGTTGTTCTTTATTACCTTTATTTCTGATGTACCTAAATGCTTCTTTATGAATGGAAATGCAAGTATGTTTCTTTATTTCCAAATTAGGAATTCCTCAAGATTGTTACAGGTTTAGTCTATTATGTGCAAGATTATAGTGAGCCTTGATACCTTAGAGGTTTGTCTAAGTATTCTCCTTACTCGTCCCTCTCTTTTATGTCTCGGTTGCACTTCGGGTGAGACTTCTTCCCTTCCAGGAAGATGAAAATGCCAACGCTCTAGACTACTTCGGTACCTTTTGTTGGTAACCTAAGAAGGACCCTGTTGTTGGTAACCTAAGAAGGACCCTGGTTTGAACACTTTTGCGCCAACATTAACCCTGTAGTATCCATGAAACCAAATATGGATTGGGATGAGGGGTGCACTTTAATTTCAACTTCTCAATCACCTATGTGGACACCACATTTTCTATACTTCCACCGTCCATAATTAAATTACATCATTTACCTTGAACCTTGCATTTAATTTAAAAAAACCCCTTTCTTTATTTAGGTTTGTTCATAGCCTTATTTTCAAGTTTGAGAAACACCATTATGAAAATAAGGTTTTCACTATGTTCATGCTTAATTACTACAAACATTGTCTCCCACAACTAATGCCTCATTTTTTGCGACATGAGTCCTGGACTCATCCCTTCTTCTCAGAATGTGCTTCTTTGCGACATGAGTCCTGGACTCATCCCTTCTTCTCAGAATGTGCTTCTCTAGGGATTTAGATGCTTTGTTTCCTTATACTCCAAATTTGTAGCAAGTAATAACATACTTACCCTTGCCTCTTCCAAACCCTCTACCTTTACCATCATGGTTGTCTCCTTTGGTAATTTGACTATTGAACATTTCAGCTTCTCTTCCTTTGCTAAAAAGTCCTCTTGCAGCCTTTTCTCTTCCTCTACCTATAAGATTATTTCCTCTACAATTATTCTACCACTTCCTATTCAATTTTTTCTCTACCTTTAAACAAATCTGATATGCTTCATCCATCGTTTAGAAATAATAGGTATTCTTCTCATCTTGAATCTGGAACTTCAGTTCATTCACATACCTCGCTACCCTTTGGTACTCCAACTCTTTAAGTCCTAATTTGAGTGATATTTTCAAGAAGTCTTCAGTATAATCTAATGTAGGTGGATATCAGTTGCCACCCAATTATTCCAACTAGCTCAAAACAATTTTGTGATAACTTACTATTTTTAGAAGTTTTTCGATTCTTAAACTTTCAGGGCCATTTTGAGGGCCTAAAAAACATTTTTTCACAATCAAGCACCTTAATTATGGCCAAAGAATCTTATTGAGTGCCCAAAATCAATCTTCTTGTCAATACCTTTCCAATGAGATATCGTGCACCCCAAACGAAGATCGTATATCAAAGTTACACCCCAGGAAGTTGATACACCAAACTACCCAAAACGGGGTC
>CBVK0101951937.1:0-14358 GCA_900067695.1 Picea abies
TCAAGGTTAAGGTGCTCGGAGGGAGGCTTCGGCCTGTGGTTGGGAGACGAAGGTATCGTCGTGGTAAAATGAGCACACAATTCCTTATATTCTAACAGGAACCTTGCCTTATCAATAGTCTCTTCATACATGTCCAACATCTCCTTAAGTTTTCTCCTAGAACCCAAATCTTCCTTCTTCAAATTGTCAATTTCAGTTTTTGCTTCATTGGGCTGCCTCCTGAGCCTTTTGAAGGTAGGGTTGCTTTCATGCTTAGGAGTAGTGATGTCAATAACTTCTATAAGATTCTTAGAGAACTAATATTTTCCTTTTTGTTAGGTTGAAGTCTCTGTTGTATCATCCTTCATGAGGACATGTTGCTTGTTTGCTGCTCTAGTAAAAGGTATTTTAGGCTTGACTTTATCCGCAACAATGGGTGGGAAAAAAGCAATCTTTTTTCCTTTCAAGCCTCTTGGTTTGCTTGAAGGAATATCCATGGGGATAGGATATTCCATAGGTGAAGTTTATCTTTTTAGAGGTCGTGAAGAACCACCTGTTTCTTCTTCATCAATAGCCCTGACAGATTTATCACTCCTAGTCACCCTCTTCTTCTTGCTAGACTCTGAATGCACAATCCTCTCAACATGGGTAGGATTTTGTCTTTTGGACTGTGGAGTAGGAGCACTATCTAACTGAAAATGTGATGAAGTTAAGAAGGTTTCCCAACCAATTTTAGTTTTCCTTAACTCCTCCATTACTAACATCTTGATAAGACCGGAGTGAAAGACACCGGTATCTACCTGCTTTGACTTAGCCCGAACTCTATTTGACATCTTACCAATACTCATGAACAGATAGAATGGAAGGTTCATGGCTTCTTTTCCTATAAAATGTAACAGAAATATGATGTGGTATTGGTATACCATATTGAACCTCCCTTCACATGTGAAGTATCTCTGGATGACCCTAAGCATCTTGTCAAAAATTCAAGCATGTGATTTCTAGGTACTCCTTTAGACAAGTTGTCTTCTTGAAATTCTGGCTTGAGGAATTCTTTTGAGAAGGAAGAGTTTATTGACATGGCTTTGAAACATTTATCCCCACAATCAGGTATTTATGTTGCAACATAGATGGAATGCTCTGAAACATCAAACTCCAACATCCCCACTTTAGTTTTAGTCCCATTAAAATTACGTACAAATTCTTTGGCCACTTCAGGATGTCCTCTCTGCATATTTTGACAAAAATTTAGACAACCCACCCTCTGAAAAGCCTCCCTAAATATGGCTCAGATTTAATGAGTTGCATATCATAGGGTTCATAACTTACAATCTCTCCCCCTTTATGAGTCTTCTTGTTTTGTTGATTTTCCATACTCACTACTTGAAGGGCACCTTTTGTAAATTCCTTTGAAAGTTGGTATTCAAAAACAGGGTAAACAGAAAAAACAAGGTTTGATGACAGAGCTTGTTTACGTGGAGTTCACCTTATCTAAACACTTATGCACATCAGTGGTATGAGAAGGAGAAAAATTCAAAGGGAAATATAAGAGGGACAACCACTGATGTTTTAGTAAAAATGCAGACAAGAAAAATCAATTCTTTGAAAACAAGGTTTTAGCAGCATAGTATCAGTTCACAGTGCCAACAAGGTATGCAAATGAGCTTGGTTCTATAAAGGATTAACCATATTATTTATGTTTGATAGGAAGCTCATAGAACTGTCTAAGGCTAGGTCTCAAATTGATTATAGAAAATGAGGGCTTCGAAAGTCTGGAAACAGAGGATTCCTAATGCCCAGTTCACAACACGCAGTGGTGATGCAGAGTTAAACCAGACAGTTCACAGCGTTGAGATATCAGTGGGACAAACGACTTGTTTACAAAAGAAATGACAAGTTCAGATTTAAGATAACAACTTTGACTAGTGGGAAGAGTTTAGAGTTCCATAGTGATGGGCTTGAGAGTTGGTAGCAAAGGGACTTTAAAGTTCACAGCGCCAAAAATTTAAACAACATAAACTCATCTGTCAACCTTTGAACAGTATGCAGATTGTCAAGGAATACCTAATACCACTGAGTTTGATGTTGGTGCTTTGTAAACCTAAGATGGTCTATTTGAAAGGCATCCTAACTCAAACAGTCTCTTTCAGCTAATTCGCAGCGCCAGTCTACAACACCAATTTGTAGCACCAGGTTCAAATTCCAATAGTGATCTTCAAGGAAACAATTAGAGTTTTATGTGACATAATCCTTGAAAATCCAATTAGATGAAAGCACCAAAAACCAACAAATTCTCTTTGACACATTCCCAAGTTGCAATACTGAAAGATAATTGCATGAGGCACTCAAAAGTACATTGTACACTGTTAGGTGAGTTGGCAGCAAATACACCTGACTTTTGACTTGACATCTAAACAATTTGAAAGTGACGAAAAGAAAACATGTGTACAACTTGGAGGCGGGACATGTCATGGTGATGATGTTTAATACCAAGAGGGTGACTCATAAGGACCATTATCCTTATCATGATGAATAATCTCATGACATAAAATCTCTAAACTAAAGCTAAAACAATACTTTGCTTATAAAAACCAAAAGATTGAATCATGACATAAAAAATAACCCAAAACCTAAGACTTAAAACTCCTATGACTCAAAATAAAACAAAACTAAGGTGTTTTGACCCCCTACACATTCTATTTGCTAACACGGGCTTTGGAGATTATTTACGAAAAAGGAACCCCCTCGGAGTCCATAGTTAAGCTCTTTTTAGACTCCCTAAATATGAAAAGATCGTCAAGTGACCTTGTTCCTTTCACACTTGTTAATTGGTCCAGAAGAAATATTTATTTGGCATGCGTTTAACCCTTTTTTCGGCCAATAGATTGTACAGGAAAAAGGTATGCCTCGGGAGATATGTCTTTTTGGGAGAGTTCTCCTAAGTTATGTTTTATACTTTTTTGGGCTAAGTGGACTAAATTTTGAAAAAGGTTGTGAGTCCATAGTTAAGCTCTTTTCAAACTCCTTAAAATTGAAAATATAGTCGAGTGATCTTGTCTCTGTCACACTCGTTAAAATAGTTTTGAAGAGACGTCCTTTCGGTATAAGTTTAACCCTTTTTCAAACCGACTAGACTAATTACGAAAAAGGAACACTCTGGAGTCTTCTTTTAGTGTTTTTTAGACTCTCTAAACGTGAAAAACCACCGAGCTTACCTTCTATGGGCTCGTAAAACTTTATATGGAAGGAGTTTTGTTGTGTCATGTTGTAATCACATCACATGTCTCATCCTTGCATCTTTGGCCTAATGTCGTCTTCATGTTGCTATTAATTGAACCTTCAAAGCATTCCTTAAATGCAAGCCTTGTATCACTTCTTACCTTTGCGATCTGATACCTTGACCCATGGAGGAATTTTCCCGAGTTTCCTTATCTTGCACATGTCTCCTTGCATTAAGCATCATTTTATTCCATGCACTTGGAACTAGTTTTCTTGCCCGCAACACTCACTCCTCCTTTGTAATGTAGCATTATTTTGTTCTTTTTAAAGCTCATTAAAATTTTGAAAAAGACAAAAAAATCAAATATTCCAAAAAGAGGGGACGAGATATCCATTCTCTCTTATCGGTAGCAAGATAGTCTCCCTTGGACAAAGCACATCCTTTCATTTTTTCTACAGGCATTGGGATCTAGTGTGACCTTAGGAAGTTGTTCTCATCACATAGAGTTGTGTCCTCCTCCATTTGGTTACTCTTCCAAACATATGGAGATTTTGTGGTGCCTCCTGTATCACAGACTTATGTCAATAATATGTTGCCTGAGTCTCATCATTTTGTTGTGCTTTTGTCTAAGGGAAGTTTTATCCAACCTAAGTCGGTCATTCTGCAATTGATCTATTGACTTTCGTGAGTTGGCCATCCTGAGAGTCCAGTCAAGTTCATATTCAAAATCAATGAAGTTATGTTCTTGATGATCGAGTGATCCAGGTGGATATTGGTGGCCACCCACCTATTCCAACTGGCTCCTCGTGTCCATTTTTTTTGTTCATCACGTTCTTTTGCACTGCTTTGTAATTGTGGGTTCTACACTTCTGGGGTTTTCTGAAGCCCCACACATACTCTAGGTGGATACGGGTGGCCTCTCGCCTAATCCAATTGGCTTATTTTGTAAGTTTTCATGTCATCACATCTTGTTGTACTTCCAGGGCCGTTTTGGGGCCCTAAACGTTGTTTTTTTGTCTCACCACAATAAAACTATAGACAAAGTTAAAGTTTGATAGTGAAATGTGTAGTTCTCTAAAATACCTTTCCAATGGGCTATCACGCACCTAAAACAAAGGTCATATGCAAAAGTTGCAACCCTAGGAAGTTGAGGTACCAAATTACACCAACTTACTCATAGGGCCCACATGACTTTTGTCATTTCACCTTCTAGGGTTAGGTTTTTGGATGTCTAGGGTTTTGGAATTCATGAGTAATATAAAAAAGGCCTATGGAACCTCATTGCAATGCATTCTACTCAGACAGATGTGCGTAGCAGCCACATCTCTTCTTAGAGATAGCTACCACCATTCGAGCAAGTGTTTCAGTTCTGTAGTTTTACAGTTTCATCCTATTTCATTATTTAATAGAAGATATTGTTCACTAGATATTTGTGTTATTCTTCATATCTCTATGTTTGTTGTATTCAGTCTGTTAATTAGTTCGTTCCGCTCCTAAATTTGGATCAGTGATATCAGAGCGGTCTGCTCTTCATTTATTTTTCTTCGAGCATGTCCCCGACAAAATTTCGGTACAAGTTGGGACTCGAACCAATCGAGACATTACAATATAGGTCATGCTGAGCCCGATAACAACCCATAGGGGATGAAAAGAAAGATGATGGAGCAAGAGATCCTTTTAAAATGTTTCTCGAGGAAGCCCCTGCATAACAAAGGAACGAAGTGATGGACAACTTCATGCAAATCCTTCGACGGTTGCCCATAAGAGAAGCATATTCATCAAGTGGCCATGCAACCCCCTTCAAGGTACAAGTAAATTTTGATATTCCATTATTTGAAGGATGGATAGATGTGGATGTTGTAGATAAATGGTTGAATATGCTCGAAGGATATTTTTTGGTCCACAATTTTTCCGATAGGGAAAATATCATTTTTGCACTCCTGAAGGTCCTTCCCCATGTTAAAGACTGGTGGGATACTTACTCTGAGCAAAGGGCCATGGAGGAATCAACAATGTTTGTGGTGGCCCCTACATGGAATTCCTTCTGAGAAACCATTAAAGAACAGTACTATCTTGTTGGAAGATACGAGGACCAGTACACCAGATGGACTACCCTATGTCAAGAAAGGGACCAGACATTACCAGATTTCACCAATATTTTTCATACCCTACACACCAAATTGGGTATCAAAGACTTTGAGTGTCATATGGTTCTCAAATACCATGGTTGTTTGCATAGATACATTCAAACAGAAATGGAGTTCCTACACATCGTCTCATTGGGCACGGCTTATAGATAAGTTGTCAAGATCGAGCAGAAATTTAAGAAGAAAAGGAGAGAGTTTGGATCTACAAACCCCTCACAACCTAAGCAGGGAAAAGGCAACCGCAACCCACACAACAAGGGACCAAGTCGAGATGGCTGCCCTCAGGACAAATAGTCCAAGCCGCAACACAAGAAGGGAAATGAGAAGATGAAGATGAAGGCTTCTGATTCAAAGGTTGATTCTGATTACGATTCAAATCCTGAAGGAGGGAAGAGGATTATCAATGTTTAACCCAGTTCCACTATTGCTATCACCAAAGTCCAGCCAAGCGAACCAAAAGAAACAGAGGAAGGGGAACGCCTCTTTCACTCACAGATGTGGGTCAAGGGGGCACTGTTTCATTCCATTGTCGATAGCGGTGGTTAGAAGAACCTGATTTCAACAGAGGTCGTCAAGCGGATGGACTTGCCAACGACACCGCACCCGCAACCCTACACCATCGGTTGGCTTTTCCAAGGAAGAGATCTTTGTGTCAGCCAACAATGTTATCTGCCCTATGACATCAAGCCTTTCAAAGATGAGGTACTATGTGATATTTCTCCCCTTGAAGTTTGTGATGTTCTTTTAGGAGAACCATATTTGTGGAAGCTTCATGTTATGTATGAATCTAGACTCCATAGTGTTATTATTTCTTTCGGTAGATAATTTTACAGGATCCCAGAGGTAGTGTCGTCTACTGCTATTTCTTTAATCTCTGCTAAGCAATGTAGTAAGGTCATTTCACATACCAGGAAGTTCATCTTCTTTGTGATCCATGCTCACAGTAAGTAGGAGGTCGTCGCCACATCCATGGCCTCTACACAGAGCCTCTCTTTATTGCAGAAACAAGTGGAAGGGATCATGGAAGAATACATATACATCTTCTCCTCACCTATAGGGGTACCGACACACTGCCAAGTCAAGCATCCAATTGATTTGACCCCCGGTGCACCTCTACCTAATGGACTAGTCTATCGACGCTCACTGATGGAGAATGACGAAATCATGTGTCAGATATTAGAGCTTCTTCAAAAGGGGCACATTAGACCCAACTCCTCCCCTTGTGAAAGCCCAATTGTATTGGTGCAGAAGAAGGACGAGACTTGGCGACTCTGCATTGATTACAGAGCCTTAAACAAAATCACAGTCAGGAACTGCTACCCCATTCCTAGGATTGATTACCTTCTTGACCAACTCAAGGGGGAAAAGTTCTTCAGCAAGATTAACCTAAAGTCTGGCTATCACCAGGTTCCCATCGAACCAACTGATGTATGGAAGACCACCTTCAAGTCTAAAGAAGGTCTATACGAATGGCTAGTCATGCCCTTTGGCTTAACAAATGCACCAGCCACTTTCATGAGGTTGATGGGTGATGTATTGAGACCCTTCACCAACTCCTTTGTGGTGTTATATTTGGATGACATCCTCATCTTCAGCAGAACATGGGAGGAGCACATGCGGCATATTTAACAGGTTTTGAGAACTCTGCGGTAGCACAAGATTTATGCCAACTTGGAAAAATGATCTTTTGGCATGAACAAGGTCCACCACTTGGGATACATTGTTGATGAGCATGTGGTACATGTTGATCCAGCTAAGATCCAAGTCATCCGTGACTGGCTAGCCTTGACCACACTAACCAAGCTTCGAAGCTTTTTGGGACTACCCAACCTCTTCCGACGGTTCGTGTTGGGATTCTCCCATATTGCATGAGCCCTCGGCTAGGTGACCAAGGGCAGTGGTAGGGCCAAGTTCATGTGGGGGAAGGAGCACCAATGAGAATTCGACGATCTAAAGCATCGCTTGTGCTCAACTCCAGTACTCTCCTTGTACGATCTGCAACAACCATTCGAGATTGAGACTAATGCATCTGACTATGTTATGGGTGTAGTTCTCACTCAGCACAGGCATCTGGTGCCATACCATAGTGAGACACTCTCTGATACTATCAGAAAATACCCCACCTATGATAAGGAAATGTATTCCATTATACTAGCACGTCGTCAATGGAAACATTACATTCTGGGGAAAGAGACGATCATACACATTGATCACAAGCCTCTACAGTCCATACAGACATAGGGGAAATTGCAGAATGATCACCATCAAAAGTGGTCCACCTACCTGCAACTGTTCCATCTCAACATCAAGTATAATATAGGTATCTCCAACCGTTTCGATGACTGCTTCAGTTGACCTCCTGTGGCTGCACTCACCACTGTGCTCCATTCCTATGGACATGAAGCATCTGAGTGGCCCCAACTTTATAAACAAGATCCAGACTTCACCACCACCTATTAACTCTTGGGTACAGGCGCAACTGTCACTAATTTTCACATTTAGGACGAACTCTTATGCCACATGGGCCATCTTTGTGTTCCTACAAGTGAGCATGCAAAGCTGATTTGGGAAGCCCACTACAGTCGGGTGGAAAAACATTTTGGCATAGAGAAAATTGTGGTCATTCTTCAGAAACATTTTTAATGGACAAAACTTCGACAGGACATCAACAAGTATATCAGAGCTTGCATTGCCTATGCCATTTCCAAGACAACCATCAAGAAGCAAGGCTTATACACCCCTCTTCCTATTCCTGAGAATCCTTGGGAATTCATCTCAATGGATTACATGTCTAGCTTGTCATCCACCAAGAAAGGAAATAACTGTGTGTTTGTTGTCGATTTTCGAAGATGGCCATCCTCACAACCTGTAAGAAGAATGCCACAGTGGCAGATACTGCCAAGCTCTTCTTCGAACGAGTGTGGGCCCACTTTGGGATACCACAGACCATCATCTCCGACCGAGACAACAGATTCCTCAACACCTTTTGGTCGAGTCTCTGGTCTCTGTTGGACACCAAGCTCACAAAATCCATTGTTTTTTACCCCGAAACCAATGGCCAAACAGAGGTCGTCAATCAGATGATTGTGAAAATCCTGCGCATGTACAATTATAAGCATCCACGTACATGGGATGAGAGTCGCCCATATGTCCAACACAGTTACAACATTGCTCTCCATAGTTCCACCGGCCATATCCCATTTCAGGCGGGTCTGGGATTTCAACCCTTGGGACCCATTGATGTTTCACTTCCTCTTTCCACCGCATAGACAAAATCTTCCCCTGATCAGTCTGCAATTGACAAAGGCACCATATTCATTGAGCAAATTCAACACATTCACTAATAGGTCCGGGAGATTTTGCAGAAATCCAATGCCAAGTACAAGCAGTGCCATGATCAACACAGGGTACCACACCAGTTTCAAGTTGGCGACAAAGTTTGGTTGCATTTACAGAAGGAGTGTCTCACCGGGCCCCATTGGAAGCCTCGTCCACTTCATTATGGGCCTTACACTATCACCAAGGTTGTGGGTAGCAATGCTTTTGAGCTCAACACTCCACCCTTCCTTGGTCTGCATCCAATATTCAATGTGGACCTCCTTCGGCCATATTTTCCACCATTATTGGACACCTACGAGATTGTAGAACAACTAACATCAACAGAGCTCAACCCTGACTGCATGGAACAAGCATCCACTAATCACATAGTTGACACACGGGTAAAGGGCACTCGCCAACAACAGATCCAAATTTATCGAGTTGTCAAGACAGGGCAACTTCTACACCAAGGCAAGTGGCCCACCCGGGGCCAAATCCAACAGAAGTTTCCTCACCTAATGGGGGAACTCAACGCAATGGAGACCATTGCTTCCTAAGGGGGAGGATTGATCCAGGTGGATATTGGTGGCCACCCACCTATTCCAATTGGCTCCTCGTGTCTGTTTTTTTGTTCAACACGTTCTTATGTACTACTTTGTAATTGTGGGTTCTACACTTATGGGGCTGTCTAAATCCCCACACATCCTCCAAGTGGATATGGGTGGCCTCTCGCCTAATCCAACAGGCTTATTTTATATGTTTTCATGTCAGCACATCTTGTTGAACTTCTAGGGCCATTTTGGGGCCCTAAACGTTGTTTTTTTGGCTCACCACAATAAAACTGTAGATAGAGTTAGAGTTTGATAGCAGAATGTATAGTTCTCTGAAAGACCTTTCCAATGGGCTATCACGCGCCTAAAACAAAGATCGTATGCAAAAGTTACAACCATGGGAAGTTGAGGTACCAAATTACACCAACTTACCCATAGGGCTGACAAGAATTTTGGCGTTTCACCTTATAGGGTTAGGTTTTTGGATGTCTAGTGTTTTGGCATTCATGAGTAATATCAAAAAGGATTCTTGAGCCTCATTGTAATCCATTCTTCTCAGACGGATGCATGTAGTAGCCACATCTCTTCTTAAATATAGCTACCACCATTCGAGCAAGTGTTTTAGTTCTACAATTTTATAGTTTCAGCCTATTTCATTATTTAATAGAAGATATTTTTCACTAGATATTTGTGTTATTCTTCATATATCTGTGTTTATTGTATTTAGTTTGTTAATCAGTTCGTTCCGCTCCTAAATTCAGATCATCGAGATCCTCCATTGTTTCCCCGACGACATGTCGAAGACCACATAGTAGTGAGTCTCACACCCCTATTGTACTCCTACTTGAGTTTTGAAGATCTTGAAGTTGTTGCTCGAGCTATGAAGTTATCATCTCTAGCCACGAGCATTGATGCTTCATAAGGATGCATATCACATTGTATTTGTTATCTTTAGATGATTTTGAAATGTAGATCTATTGTGTATTATTCACAACTATGCTTTATACAGACATTCATATTTGTCTTGTAGTCGTGATTATTTTTGGCATGGATCTGCAGTGTACTTTATTGGCAACCATGCTTAGTTTATCTCGAGCATGGGTATGCCCGCCTCAGAGATATTATCATTATTTTGCAGATGACACACTCGCGAACACTCGTCTCGGGCTCACTCAACTCCATTCCTTCCCACTGTGTAAAGATATTGTAATGTATTTTGGCCATCATTTGCTCTTCTGACCTCACACATTAGGGGACATCTGTTATAGTCCAAAAATGCCACATCTATGCATCCAAAACATTGGTCTATCCATTTGCATACTTTGTCAAAAATACTGTTGAGGATTCCTTCTAAAAAACCATTTTTTGGATAGTGTATGCACCCTATTGCACTAATAGATTGTGTACACATGCGTGCTGCATGCTAGTTAGCGCATGTACATACGTTTGTTGCATGCTAGTTAGCCCACGTTTACCTCCAAAAGTTGCAAAAAATATATAATTACATGTATTTCGATGGAGTTTAAGGGCTATCGAGGGTTTCCTAACCATTTTACCCCTTGTAGCTCGTCCCCAAACCAAATAACTATATTTTTCTCATATAAAAAGAGGCATGGGGAGTCAATTAGACACATCAACAAGAGAATAATAAAACTCTGCCAAAATCCTTTCCGTCTCATTGCCCAAGATTTGCATCTTGCTCCAAGTTTTAGCCTCAACTTTCCCCTCCAACCATTCTCCCTATGCAACTCTTCCTCGTTCCCTTGATGGTATGTTGGTTGTGAGAATCTAATGTGGGATTGATGCACTTGGAGCCACGACAGAAGAGCTTGTACTTGGTTCGTAAAGCGGTCACAAGCAAAGGTTGTAACCTTTTTATTTTGAATTTGAATAAAAGAGATTATCTTTGTCCCAAAACCCTATGTTTACATGTTCTTGTTAATTTGAGCATTTAAATCTATATTTAGACTTTTAAAGTGATTATTAGATATTGTATATGTTGTTGCATTATATTCTTAACCCCTTCCAGGTCATCTTTGGGAGGGGATTTGTGATCTACGAGGCAACAATAAGCGAAAGAGGTATATATCAACTGTAAGGATTAAAGGTGCACACATTTACCCTATCTTCCCTCTTTCTCTTATCACTTAGTCGAGATGGTTTTGGGGTACATTAAAGGTAGATCAATCTTTTAAGGGACTTATCGCTCTATCTATTCCTTAGACCTAGTTTAGGGGGTATTTCCCCATAGCACCTGGAGCTAGGGAGCCGGAGAGGCTTTGTTCTGAGCTGGCTGGGAGGAAACAATTTAAGGCAGTTTCAGTTTTTGGTAGCAGACTGTTTCAACAACTCAAAGGACAACATCTTCAAGATGTATTTTATTAGTTTTGAGTGTTGTTGTTAATCAAGTTATAAATATTGAGATTATGTTGTACTCTGTGAAAAAAATAATAATTTAATTGCTGAAAATTGATGTCAATTTAATTTACTATTAAGATTTACATATGGTATCAGGTTACAATTTTTACTTTTATCTATGGAGCCTTGGGATTTTGGGCTTTACATGTAGGATGAAGTGCTTTCATTTTTCATATGAAGAGAGAGAAAGGAAGGAAGATGCAAGGATCAACAAGAAATCAATATGGACACGGTAATAGAGTGGTCAATCATGCCCATAGGGGAGGAGGTTTGGTTCTGACATTAACTCTCAGACAATTTCATCAGATGTAAGTGTTAATTCCCCTAGACCCAACATAACATCCATCTTGTCAGGGATCCCCCCAAACAATCTTCGGGTACTCTCCTATGCAAAGCTTAGGGCTGCAACCAAAAATTTCAGTCACGCCCTCATGTTTGGAGAAGGTGGATTTGGGTCTATGTATAAAGGTTTGATCAAGATCCTTGATGATCCCCATGCCAAAGTTGAGGTAGTTGTCAAGCAACTCAATAGAAAATGATTACAAGTAAAAATTATGTGAATGACCTTTTGTTGCTTTCTAGGTCCATTTTTCAATAACTATGACTTTCCTCTTTTGAGAAATTCATGTCTTTGAATTAGACCTTTACAATAATGTTATTTGTTTTCGGGAGTGAACGTTTATTTATGGTATGGCATCACTAGGTTCAATTGAAACATTATACAATAATAAAACATTACAGGCACCCAAGCACAAGAATCCCAAGGGTCTTTAGCCTAAATAATTACGCTCGTCCACCCAACATGAGATTCAAATGAATTCTAGCCTAGTTATCAACTGCACCAACACTGCAGTTGTTGCAAGCAAGAGGATGGAACTTGAAACCTTTATCAAGTGGGTTGTTCACTTTTATGTTACACTACAACGTCATGTGCAAGTTGGGAAGATGTTTTAACATCATTTTATATGTCGATAGTGCATGAATCCAATTCGGAATTTTACTCGAATATGTTTTCCAATGCATGAATCCAGTTTTGAAGTTTACCCAAATGTCTTTCAACGCTCGATCCACTACTGGAGCAAAGGATCTGCCTAAATTATGGGAGAGTGAGGGTTGAAAATACACCAAATTTGTTTGCAAGTCTTTACAAACTAGGTATAGTTCACTTGCAGGTCAAATGATTTGGATCAAATGATTAATTGATCCACCATGGCTTGGGTGGTCCACACTGTTTGCTTACATATTTTGTTTTAATGTGTTTGGACATAGTAGTATTTGCTTCCAAGTTTTACATTCTTAATTGTGATATTACATAAAAGAAATAACATGTTTGAAGTTGTGCTTCACTGTAGTAATGTTTGTTTCTTCCTCCCTCCTACCCATTTGATGCATTTTCTTTCAACACTGATCAATTACTTAAATTGATCAAACTGGATTGTCACAGATAAAGCTTGCAATAAGTCTAATCGATGTTATGTTCTGCCCTTTGTTGACCACAATCACTGGACCAATTATATATATAAGGTAAATTCAAAAGCTTTAGTGGTGGGATGAAGGGTTATAAAAGGAAATTAGTTCATTATCATGATCACTGTGCTCCTTCTATTGTTGCAGGTCCAAATATGTTGATTCATTCAATTTCACACAAAGGTTGTATATGCTTCATTAGATGCATTAGATGTACCTACAACTAAGAATGGGGATCTAAATCCATTAGATGCATTAGATGTACCTACAACTAAGAATGGGGATCTAAATCATCAGTGCAAAACTTTGAACATTGACTCTATGTCGCTACATCGCTTTAAATCCTCCAAAAAACAAAATCCCATGGTCTTTAAACAACGTAACCACCCCAAATTCATTTTCGTATTTCCTTTCCCTACTTCGAATATGCTAGTAACATAGTAGAGGATAGGACCAAAATGTTTAATTTTTATTATTATTAAATGTGATCATGAATGAAAGAAATATATTAAAAATACATATTAATTGTGTAACATTAAATGCGAACATGAATGAATGAAATATATATATAAACTAAATTTAAAAAACATAAGTCTGCGTTAATCAAAATTCATTTTTAAAGCCATCGTCGGCCTGGTGTGGCTTTGAAATCATGACCTTGAGGAGGACTGGAAACCAACAACTGACCTACTCAATGACTTTAAATTGTTTTAACAAAAAACAATCCCATATGCTCTTTAGAGACAGGTGTAAAAACTCCAATTCAGCAGTGCATTACCAGAAGATACCCAAACACTCTGAAAAAGATGTTTTTTTATTAAGCTTTAGCTCACCCGCCATAGGATCAGAGGGGGAGATGGGAGAAATCTCGGAAGAACTACACAGGATAGCAAACTTCAAAAGCAGTGCTGATCAAATAGATAGATCATTTGAGGAATTACTGAACAATTACAGGATATGCACATTATGAGTTCTCACTACCTATGCTCGGTAAGAGCCAAGGTACATTTGCTTTCTCGGAACAGAAATGCTCCGCTCGTTTGTTAGTGCGATGCATAAGACTTATAAACCCGCCATTAGTAATTCCAGGAGCGTTGGCATACAATGTTCGAATGGGAGATCTTATGACCATGACTACTACGTATCGTTTTTGCAAGAATGCGGCAAAATGAAAACGGTGGCAAAAGGCAAGCAAGTCCATTCTCATATGCTAAAAAGCGGAGTTGAACAGAATGGGTTTGTTGGAAACCAACTTATG
>CBVK0101951940.1:0-12459 GCA_900067695.1 Picea abies
AAGTGTGTAAATCTTTAACATAGATACCCCTGAGAGAGCACAACTGAGAAGAAAGCTCAAATATAATTGGAGAGATTGAACACCACTGAGAGAACTTGGATACACTACAACAAGACAATGTAATTAACTTTGTTTTTGGCTTCCCTTTTTGCTTCCATTTACCTTTTTAGTGATGTTTTTTGTAGTTTTAATGAAAACTCAATGTTATTTCATGATTCAACATTAAATTCATTGCTACTTGCATTGTATTTAGTGATAGATTTAGCATCATATTTAGCGTCGAGTTTCCTAGATAAGTAAATAAAAGTGGGGGAAGATTTTCAAAAAAACAAATTACACAATCTTTTATTTCCCCTCACAAAAATCCCTCAAACCCAACTCTCTCATTATTTTCTCATTTCCTCTGTTTCTCCTTTCTATGGTTCTCCTCCCTTCCCCCATAGGGTTTTTTCTCTTAGGGTTCCATCCTCATGGTGTGATCCGGATTGAGACGCAGAACAAACTGATTAACAAATCAAATACAATAAACAAAGAGATATGAAGAACAACACAGATATCCAGTGAACGGTCTGCTGAGGAGCTTCTCTTTTCTATGGTTCTCCTCCCTTCCCCCATAGGGTTTTTTCTCTTAGGGTTCCATCCTCATGGTGTGATCCGGATTGAGAAGCAGAACAAACTGATTAACAAATCAAATACAATAAACAAAGAGATATGAAAAACAACACAGATATCCAGTGAACAATATCTTCTATTGAATAAATGAAATAGGATGAAACTGTAAAACTGCAGAACTGAAACACTTGCTCGAATGGTGGTAGCTATCTCTGAGAAGAGATGTGACTACTACACACATCCATCTGAGAAAAATAATTACAAAGAGGCTCCATAGGCCTTTTTGATATTGCGCATGAATTCCAAAAACCTAGACATCCAAAAACCTAACCCTAGGAGGTGAAACGCCAAAAGTCATGTGGGCCCCTATGGGTAAATTGGTACCTCAACTTCCCGGGGTCATAAATTTTTCATACGACCTCCATTTTAGATGCGTGATAGCCTATTGGAAAGGTATTTCAAAGAACTAAACATTACGCCATCAAACTCTGACTCTGTCTACAGTTTGAATGTGGCAAGTAAAAAAAACATTGTTTAGGGCTCCAAAATGGCCCTGGAAGTACAACAAGATGTGTTGACATGAAAACATACAAAATAAGCCAGTTGGATTAGGTGAGAGGCCACCAGTATCCACCTAGAATATGTGTAGGGCTTCAGATAGCCCCAGAAGTGTAGAACCCACAATTACAAAGAAGTACAGAAGAACGTGTTGAACTAAAAACGAACAAGAGGAGCCAGTTGGATCAATCATCCCCCCTTAGGAAGCAATGGTCTCCATTGTGTTGAGTTCCCCCATCAGGTGAGGAAAATTCTGTTGGATTTGGCCCTGGGTGAGCCACTTGCCTTAGTGGAGGAGTTTCCCTGTCTTGACAACCCGATAAATTTGGATCCTCTGCTGGCGAGTGCCCTTGACCTGTGTGTCCACTATCTGATCAATGGATGTTTGTTCCATGCAGTCAGGGTTGATCTTTGTTGGTGTCAGTTGTTTTGCGATCTATGAGGTGTCCAATAATGGTGGAAAATATGGTCGAAGGAGGTCCACATTGAACATTAGGTGTAGGCCAAGGAAGGGTGGAGTGTTGAGCTCAAAAGCATTGCCACAACCTTGGTGATAGTGTAAGGCCCATAGAAAAGTGGACGGAGCTTCCAATGGAGTCCTGTGAGATGCTCCTTCTACAAATGTAACCAGACTTTGTCTCCAACCTAAAACTGGTGCAGTACCCTGTGTTGATCATGACGTTGTTTGTACTTAGCATTGGATATCTGCAAAATCTCATGGACTTGTTGGCGGATGTGTTGAATCCTCTCAATGAATCTGGTGGCTTTGTCAGTCTCAGAATGAACATGGGAAGAGTCTGTCTATTTGGTGGAAAGAGGTAGTGCAACATCAATGGGACCCAAGGGTTGAAATCCCAGGCCCACCTAAAATGGGCTATGGTCGATGGAGCTATTGAGAGCCTTGTTGAAATTGTGTTGAACATAGGGGAGACTCTCATCCCATGTACGTGGATGTTCAGATTTGTACATGTGCAGGATTTGGAGAATCATCTGATTGATAACCTATGTTTGGCGGTCTATTTGGGGGTGGAAAGAAGTGGATTTAGTGAGCTTGGTGTCCAATAGTGGCCAAAGACTCGACCAAAATGTGCTAAGTAACCTATTTTCCCGGTCCGAGATGATGGTTTGTGGTATCCCAAAATGGACCCACACTCATTCGAAAAAGAGCTTGGAAGTATCTGTTTCTATGATATTCTTCTTACAGGCTGCGAGGATGGCCATCTTCAAAAATCAATCAACGACCACAAACACGCAGTCATTGCCTTGCTTGGTGGACGAAAGGCCAGACATGTAATCCATTGAGATGGATTCCCAAGGCTTCTCAGGAGTAGGAAGAGGGGTGTATAAGCTTTGCTTCTTGATGGTTGGCTTGGCAATGGCACAGGAAGTGCAAGATCTGATATACTTGCTGACGTCCTATTGAAGTTTGACCAATAAAAATGTTTCTAAAGAACGGCCATAGTTTTCTCCACGCCAAAATGTCCTGCCATCCGATTGTAGTGGGCTTCCCAAATCATCTTTGCACGCTCGCTTGTAGGAACATAGAGATGGCCCAGATGGAATAATAGTCTGTCCTGAATGTGAAAATTGGTGACAGTCATGCATGTACCCAAGAGTTGATAGGTGGTGGCGAAGTCTGGATCTTGCCGATAAAGTTGGGGCCACTCATATGCCTCATGTCCCCTGGAATGGAGCACAATGGTGAGTGCAGCCATGGGAGGTCGATTGAGGCAGTCAATGACACAATTTTAGATCTTTGTCTTATACTTGATGTTGATATGGAACTGTTGCAAGTAGGTGGACCACTTTTTATGGTGGTTGTTCTCCAATTTCCCTTGTGTCTGTATGAACTACAGAGGCTTGTGATCAGTGTGGATGATCATCTCCTTTCCCAGAATGTAATGTTTCCATTGACAACAGGCTTGTACATTGGAATACATCTCTTTGTCATAGGTGGGGTACTTCTTGACAGTATTTGAGAGTGTCTCACTATGGTATGCCACCGGATGATCATGCCGAGTGAGAACTATGCCTACAACATAGTCAGATGCATCAGTCTCAATATCTAACGGTTGTTGCAGATTGGGAAAGGAGAGTACTGGATCCAAGCACAAGAGATGCTCCATATCATCGAATGCTCTTGTTGTTCCTTACCCCACATGAAATTTGCCCTGCCACTGCCCTTGGTCACCTGGCTGAGATCCCATGCAATATGAGAGAATCCCAACACGAACCATCAGTAGAAGTTGGTCAGTCCCAAGAAGCTTCGAAGCTCGATTAGTGTGGTCAGGGTTGGCCAGTCACAGATGACTAGGATCTTAGCTGGATCAACATGTACCCCATGCTTATCAACAATGTAGCCCAAGTATTGGACCCTGTTCATGCCAAAAGAGGATTTTTTCAAGTTGGCATATAGCTTGTGCTGCCACAGAGTGCTCAAAACCTGTTGAATATGCCGCATGTGTTCCTCCCATGTTCTGTTGAAGATGAGGATGTCATCCAAATATACCACCACAAAAGAGTTGGTGAAGGGTCTCAATACATCATCCATCAACCTCATGAAAGTGGCTGGTACATTTGTTAAGACAAATGGCATGACCGGCCATTCAAAGAGACCTTCTTTAGATTTAAAGGTTATCTTCCATACATCAGTTGGTTTGATGGGAACCTGGTGGTAGCCAAACTTTAGGTCAATCTTGCTGAATAAATTTTTCCCCTTGATTTGGTCAAGAAGGTCATTAATCCTGGGAATTGGGTATCAGTTCCTGACTGTGATTTTGTTTAAGGCTCTGTAATCAATGCAGAGTCACCAAGTCCCGTCCTTCTTCTGCACTAGTACAATCGAGCTTTCGCAAGGGGAGGAGATGGGTTTGATGTGCCCCTTTTGAAGAAGCTCCTCGATCTGACGCCCGATTTCATCATTTTCCATCAACGAGCAACGATAGACTGGCCCATTAGGTAGAGGTTCACCGAGAGTCAGATCAATTGGATGTTGTAACATACCCACTACCTAAATCAAATTTTTTTCGGTCCTCTGTCGGACTAGAACCCCGAAATAACCATGGAGGCCCAGCGTAAGATGGCTCTTCCTCTCTTCTTCTCCGTTCCCATGTGATCGTGGCTTATGTTCACAGTTCAATTTGAATGCAGCGTCTTTTGTATTTCACGCTTTGGCGCCACAGTAATGTCCAAACATTCAACTCTGCAACCGCCGAACCTCGGCAGGGCTAGCGAGTGACCAATGGGGATGAATCCCTACGGGGTCAGCGAATGGCCAATAGGAACAAACCTCAACAGGGGTAGAGAGCAGCTAATGAGAAACGCCCCATTGCAAGGTTAGGTGGCATACAAGTGGCAAGAGGAAAACGCGACACGGTGGTCGTCATGATAGGGAAGGGCCCCACTTCACACAACACCCTATTCCGGACCCCCCCCCTTTAAAGGCAGAATGGCAAGGGGGCTCCAGAATGCACCTCAGCTGCAGATCTGGGTGGGTGGATTTTGGCCATCCAGATCTACTCGCTGCTTATCCTAAAGCACAATCCACGTCCTGGCTTAAGTTAACATCTTGTTTCCACATCTAACGGTCATTACAGACCCTGATATCCTCCAACAGAATCTCTTCCATTCATCGGGGTTTACCGTCACGAAAATCCGGACTCTCGATCATGGAGCTCCTGAATCTTCGATGAGCTCTCTTCCGGCCTTAGCCCCTCCTGGCTATGCCTTCTAGTCCATATGACCGCAATCATAAGACCGCATCCTTATATCCTCCTATCAGGGTTTCAAAATTTCAAGTGCCAAAATGCACTTGTCCCCAGGATCCGTGATTCCCCGAATCTCGACGCGTTCTAACTTCCACTAGTCCCCTTGGGCTAGTCTCTTGGGTCCATTCGACCTCCCTCTATATGACCGCAGCCATATACTTTTATCGAGATTCCTCCTATCGGGGTTTTGAAACTCATGATGTCCCAACAACTTGGTTCACCGATCCTCGATTCTCGACACGCTCCTCTGCTGCCTTAGCCTCCCGGGCTAAGTCTTTAGTCCACGTGACCAATGTCCCCGTGACCACAACCTTACCTCTCGTCGGGGTTTCGGACTTCGGAGTTTCACAATGTATGGACTTCTTGTCCCCGTGATTCCCGATTCTCCGAATCCCGACTGGCTGACAGCTGGCCCCCACACAACGGAGCTTTCCTCCTTCCCTAATCTGCTAACAGCTGGCTCCCACTTATCGGAGTTTCGCGGTTCATGATTCCAAAATGCATAAACACTTTGTCACTAGGATCCCCGATATCCCAATGACCCAAACATCGATCATCAACTTCCTGTCGGGCCTTTCCCCGATGGCGCTGATTGCTGCCACACATCCTCCTCAAGATGGACGGTTCTGATCTCTCTGGGATTTCGAGACTTGTGATGTCCCGATTCCTTCGACCTCAGGAACTCCGATTTCTCGAATGTCGATATCCCGATGAAGGTCGGGAAGTCTGCCTGGTGTAAGAAGGGTTAAACCACGTGCACCTCCTATCCGATATGACGACTGATGGGTAAATGGACCAAGATCTAAAGGTCTAGATCCATTCTTCCTGCGCACACCCTAGAGACTAAACTCTGAGCATCTTAACCCGATTCAACGACTGACGGGATTTTCTGGATGAGATCCAACGGCTCAGATTGTCCCACCTTGTGCATTCTTCCACTACTTCGTGGATGTGAAAAGATCAACGGTCCAAATGTTCTCCTGGGCCTTGGGATCTACGATCCTGATTTCCTCTCTGTTCACGAAGATAGAGGGAAAAATGGGCAAGGTATGTAACGCCCTTGTTACTTTCGTCAGTCTAACAGTCGTGAATGGCTATGGGTCATTCGACGAGATCTCATTTGTCGATTTGTTACTTATCCCTACGCTACTACCTCGGAACCTTAAGAGGGTCATTCCTCCTCGTACAGGGTTATTAAGACTTGACCATTCAAGTCCTTTTTCCAGGTTCTTGGAAAACCTCTCCAAGAAGGGAATTTCTGTGAGGAGTCCTATTCCGGGGCCTTCCTGGAAACAAACAAATGGAAACAAACTCCGAAGGATGGACTGGAAATCTGACTTGATTCAACTCATGCATAAATAAATCCATTTATCAACATAAGCCACGTGGGGACTTCCTATTATAAGCATATATCTATTATTTCTTATCAATATCTATTATTTCTTATCAAAACACTGAACAGACATTCTTACACTGAAATCGTTCACAATTTCACAGTTCTATGAGCATATATATATATATATATATATGAATTTCAAGATGCTATATGTAAAACACTTATCAGAAATAACACCAGAAGTGGATGCAACTACTGATAGGGGTACTCGTTTCCACCCAACCGTAGGCGTAGCGAATCCCAGCGGATTTACCACTAGCCACCCTCGAGCTAAGACCATGATGCTTCTGAGACTGTGTCTCTCTGTCTGCCAGTGGCTAGGAGCGAAGGTTGCAATCCTTTCTCTCTGTTATCACTCACTCTGCGTAATGCCAGAGTTCCCCTCACGTCTTCCCTCCCAATCGCTTTTGCCATACGCCTTATCCTCTTGCGAGGTTGCGTGTGGCACGATTACCCTCGCGTCGATCAGGACTGATGGCTCTACGGATGGGTGGTTCACCATCCCATCCCTCATCAAGTCGTTCGCCTACCAGCCTGCGAGACATTAAATTTGGGGCCAGCGAGCCGCTTTTGGTTCTACGGGCCAGTGGAGTCCAAATACGGTATTAATTCTTAATGGAAGTTAGCGCCACCTTTTCAAGTGCCTTCCACCACCAACGTGGTCTCTTTTCTGCACATCCCCTCTCAGCAGTCCTGCAATAATTTCAAAATGTCATTCACATTCATTGACCTTTTCCTCAAGGTCCATTTACATCACATATTCATATTTGTGAGTTCACCATAGTTCTTGGCCAGTCCAGTTATATTTACAAGCTGGGGGAAACAGGGTGTTACAATTCCCTCCCCCTTAAAAAGGAACATCGTCCTTGATGTTCTTAGCTACTGATATGAATTGCATGTACATAAGTAAACAAAATTGGATATGCCTGTCTCATGGCATCCTCCATTTCCCATGTAGCCTCATCTGGGCCAAAATGTTTCCACTGCACCTTGACCTGTGCAATGGTTATGTTCCGGAGCAGGGTTTCCTTTCTGTCCAGTATGCATTGGGGTTCTGGTAGAAATTCTCCCTCCGGTTCCACCTGGATCACAGACCAGTCAATTATATGATTAGTATCATGTACATATTTCTTCAATAATGAAACATGGAAAACATTATGTGATTTTACTGTGGAAGGAAGTGCTAGCCGATAGGCTACAGGTCCAACTCTATCTAGAACCTCAAAGGGTCCACAATATCGGGGTGCCAATTTGGCACAAGCTCCCATTTTCAGGGAACTCCTTCTGGGATTAATTATGAGATATACATGGTCTCCCATTTTGAACTCTCTTGGAGTTCTCTTTTGATCAACATAAATTTTCTGTCGGTTCTGAGCGACCTTCAGATTTTGTTTTATCTGAGTTACTTGTTGTTCTATCTCTTTCAACATATCGGGTCCAATAGAAATCCTATTTACAGGGTTACTCCAGCTGACTGGAGTATTACATTGTCTACCATAAAGGACCTCTAAGGGACTCATCTTTAAGGATGCTTGGTAGCCATTGTTGTAGGCAAATTCTACCAATGGTAGGTAGTCTTCCCATTTCCTGGGTTGATGCATTACATGCATTCTTAACATATCCTCTAATATCTGATTCACTCTTTCTGTTTGTCCGTCGGTTTGAGGGTGATAGGCGGTGCTAAACAACAATTTAGTCTCTAATCCCGCCATCAGTGATTTCCAAAAATTTGAAGTAAATTTTGTGTCTCTGTCAGATATTATCTCTTTCAGCATACCGTGCAGTCGGAACACCTCCTTCATGAATACCTGTGCGATGTCTATTGCCTTGCAAGTCGATTTGACGGGGATGAAATGAGCAGACTTGCTCAATTTATCCACCACTACCATAATAACATCATTCTGTTTGGTTGAAGTTGGCAATCCAGTGATAAAATCCATGGAGATGGTTTCCCATTTCCATTATGGGATGGGTAAAGGGTGTAATAGTCCTGCTGGATGTCGATGTTCTGCTTTAACCTGTTGGCACTCTATGCATTGGGCCAAATATTTGGCTATGTCTTTCTTCAATCCAGGCCAGTAAAATTGTTTTCGGGTGGTAGTGATCATTTTCTGGTATCCTGGGTGACCAGTGTAGGGTCTTTTGTGTAGTTCATCCATGATGAACCTCTTCAAGTTGTCACGATTTGGAATGTACATTCTATCTCTGTAGGTGAGCAGACCTCCTTCGGTCATCTGGTAGCCTTCATATTTTGCTCCAGCGATTTCTTGTTGTAGGTACATGGTCACATTTCGAACGAAGGGATCTGTTTCTTGTGCCTCTTTGACTCTGTTCTTGACATCTGTCTCACAGGTACTCACCGCTGCCAGGTGAATTGTTCTCATGCTTCTGTTAAGGGCATCGACCACCCTATTCTCTTTCCCTTTAATGTGTTTGATTTCAAAATCAAATTCGTTAAGGAGGGCCATCCATCTGGCTTGACTAGCATTAAGCTTGGGTTGATCAAACAAATACCGCAATTCACAGTGATCCGTCATAAGTACAAACTTTCTTCCCAGGAGGTAATGCCTCCACATTTTCAAGGCATGCACTATGGCAACCAGTTCTAGATCATGAGTCACATAGTTGACTTCATGCTCATTCAATTTTCGGGATTCATAGCAGATCACCTTTCCTTCCTGCATAAGGACTCCTCCGAGCCCTTCCTTATAGGCATCTGTGCACACAAGGAAGTCAACTTCTGGGTCAGCGATTTTCAACACGGGTGCATGGGTTAGTCAATGTTTCAAGGTTTGAAATCTTTCTTCACATTGCTGTGTCCACAAGAATTTTGTCCCCTTCTTCTGGAGGGCAGTGATTGGACAACCAATCTTGGAGAAATCTTTTATAAATCTTCTATAGTGTCCCGCCAATCCCATAAAGGATCTGATGTCTGAGACATCCCTTGGAGTAGGCCATTCCATGATGGACCTGATCTTGTCAGGATCTACTGCTACCCCTTCCTCGAACAGAACATGTCCCAAGTAATGTATTTGCTTTTGAAAGAATTCACATTTGCTGAATTTAGCATAGAGTCGATGCTCTCTTAGTACTTGCAGCACAAGCCTAAGGTGCTTTTCATGTTCTTCTCTATTCTTAGAGTAGATTAATATGTCATCAATGAAGACTAGTACAAATTTATCTAAAAATTTGCAGAGTACATTGTTCATTAAGCACATGAAAGTGGCAGGGGCATTGGTTAACCCAAATGGCACTACCACAAACTCATAATGACCATACCATGTCCTGAAAGCGGTTTTATGGATGTCTTCACCCTTGATTCAGACTTGATGGTATCTCGACCTCAAGTCAATCTTTGAGAAAATAGATGCGCCTCCCAACTGATCGAATAGATCATTGATCCTGGGCAAGGGGTATTTGTTCTTTATGGTTACTTTATTAAGTTGTCTGTAATCTATGCACAACCTAAGGGTGCCATCTTTCTTTTTCACAAACAGGATTGATGCTCCCCATGGGGACACGCTGGGTCAAATATAACCCTTATCCATCATTTCTCTCAATTGCAATTTGAGTTCCACTAACTCAGGTGTGCTCATTCGGTAGGGTGTACTAGACACTGGCATCGCTCCTAGAGCGAGTTCTATTGAGAAGTCAATGTCTCTTCTCAGAGGTAGACCCGGTACCTCTTCCGGAAACACATCTCTGTATTCTCTCAGGATAGGGTGATCATCAGGGCTAGGTTTAGCGCCTTCGATTGTTTTTATCACCTGTATTGCATATAGGGGACATCCCTTTCGACAATACTTTCTCATTTGCAGGGTTGATATTTGCCTCACCGAGACCGGTTTTCGGATCCCTTGAAGGGTTATCATTTTTCCTTCTTTACTCACACATTCTAAGGTTTTATGGTAACAATCCAATTTGGCTTTATGGGTGGCCAGCCAGTCCATTCCAATCAACAAGTCGTATGATCCCAGGGGTAATACATTAAGGGTTGCTTGGGTGGGGAATTCACCCAACCTTAGTTGGCAGGCTGGTATGACCTCTACTACCTTTTTTTTGGTGCCAGTGGCTAACTGTACCAACCATGGCTTAGTTTTCTTTCATGGTTGTAGCTTACACTTATCAACAACTTTAGGGGCTATATAACTCAAATTTGAACTAGGGTCAATCAAAACAGACACCAGATGGTTGAAAATCATACCTTCCATTTCCACTACTGAAACTTGGTGGTCAGCTTGGTTATTATCCAATGTTGCATAGATCTGTGGCACACTCCTTGCCACATCATTGACTGTGGTATCTTCCTGAGTGTTATAGACCTTCTGACTGTTTTGTTGTCGGTGTGGAAAGTCTCTCAGGAGATGCTCTTCTCCACAACCCCAACATTTCAGAGGTTCTTTCTTTGGGTTATTAGTTTTCACTAGTATAGGTCTAGAAGTTTTGTTTCCATCCCCCGAGGGAAAGTTCTGTTGGAGTACACTCCGGGTTGGGAAGTTCATTCTGGGGTTCTTTTTGTAGCTTTTAAATCCTGAGGATTTGCTCCCCTTTTTCTAAAATCTCGAACCACTCTTCTGTTTCCAGTCTCCCCGAGACTCTGCTCGATGTCCATATTGTTCATGACAATATGTTGCCTTTCGTATAGTGTCTTCTAAGGTCTTTGGCTCGTCAAATTCAATTCAGTTCCGGTATTCCTTGGGTAACCCACTGATGAAGCATTATGCCTTCGCCTTCTCTGCTTTGATGTAAGGTACATATCTCAGTAAGTCGAGGAATTTGTTGACATACTCCTCCATAGTAAGTTGTCAAAGTTTGAGTTCATAAAAATCTTTAGCCTTCTCGTCGAAATACCTTTCTGACAAATACTTCTTCCGGAAGTACTTCTCAAACCGTTTCCAAGACAGGTCCTCCTTGCAGACCCCTTTCATATTCTTAAGGTCTTCCCACCAGATGGAAGCCTTTCCGTTCAGATTGAAAGTGGCCACTCGGGCCTTCAAGTTCTCTGAAAAATCATGGGCTCTGAAATATTTCTTTAGTCCAAGTAGTCAGGCCTCGGCTTCCTCTCCCTTCTTTATCTCACCGTTGAACGAGGGAGGTTTGGCCTTCCTGAATTCCTCGAATTTATGACTCTTGGAAGTCTTTTGCTTCTTCTGTTTTCTGCGAGAATAGGAACTGGTCCTGTTGCTGAAAGAGTCTTCTGAATCACCAGCTTCCTTCTCAGTGGAATCGTCTGGCACTGGTCCTTTACCTCTAGGGTGGACCTTTCTGGATGTGCTTCTCTCAGTATGGCCACTGACACGACCATGATTCTGCATCTCAGGTTCATGCTGCATTTGTCGTTGTAGGTCGGATAAGCTCTGCAATAGATTGCACTAATTTTGGTTTGTTTTTCTTGTTCTCTCATCATCCTTTCATTGTCGGCCTTGCAGCTTTGAAATTTGACCATGAGACTCCTCACAGTCTCAGCTAGGTCTAGAGGGGTTCCTATTGCTCTTCTTTCGTCAGACTCTTCATCTTTGTTGTGGGAGCCTTCTCCCACCTCTTGGTGAGTCACCATACTCTACGTCTGTAGATTCCCGCGATTGATCATCTGCTTGATTGAAAAGACAAACGTTGGTTATTAGTCAAGAGTTAAATTCATTTTTATAATTTGCGCATAAATTCATAACTCTTTCACATGCATACACAGTCGGGTTCTCATTTTCCAAGTTTTTAATCCTAGACAAGAGAGTTAAGTAAGGGGTTACTCCTCATAGGAGTGCTTCGGATGGAGTTTATGCGCAACTCGTGCATGAGCCCAATCATGCCGAGTGTTGTAACCATGCTCTGATACCACTTTGTAACATACCTGCTACCTAAATCAAATTTTTTCTGGTCCTCTGTCGAACTCAAACCCCTAAATAACCATGGAGGCCCAGCGTAAGCTAGCTCTTCCTCTCTCCTTCTCCGTTCCCATGTGATCGTGGGTTATGTTCACGGTTCAATTTGAATGCAGTGTCTTTTGTATTTCGTGCTTTGGCGCCACAGTAATGTCCAAACATTCGACTCTGCAACCGCCGAACCCCGACAGGGCTAGCGAGTGACCAATGGGGATGAATCCCTACGGGGTCAGCGAATGGCCAATAG
>CBVK0101952058.1:0-29870 GCA_900067695.1 Picea abies
AAATTTTAAATTAAATGATGAGGGGATGAAATAAATCAAATTAAGAATCAATTAAAATTAAACAAATCTAAAGAAGTGATTTAATACACCTTGTGCAAGTAAATACTAAATTGGAATTTACTTTGAGAAAGGAATAAAGAATAAAGATGTGTAAGCATAGAAATGTATCTACGTCTAGTCTAACTAAAGAAATTTATTAAATTAAACACAACACAGTTTTAGAAAGGCATCATTCATTAAAGGGGGAATAAGGGGAGAAAGGGACACTATGAGTGATTTTAGGAGTGCTTTTATGATGGATGAGGGAAATTACATTTAATTTAATTAAATGTTGGATTTATTGGCGCAACTAAGGGAATAGGTGACAAATGTAGGGGGGGAACAATTCCTAATTAATTAAAAAAAAATGAATTAAATGTGCAATGCAACTGGTCACTATGAAAAATTATATAAAATAAATGGCCGAGAGGAGAAATGCATCATGACTAGTATGAGTAATGTTATGCTGCAAAAATTATGATTGGTTTTACTTGTGAGAGTTGGGATACCCATCTTGATAAAGAGAGTGGTAGCTCTACCTTGTGAGGCAAGCTCAGATCTAGAGTATTCTAGTTGTGGTTGTGCGTGTCCCCTTTGTGGCTCGGGGGATAAGGGGGAAGAAGAGTACCCCTAGCATTGGTTGGGAGGTGTTGGTTAAGTATTCATGAATAGCAAGTGGATGAAGGAAGGGAATGCCCATCACCAAGGATCATCCTCAAGTCTATCTTCATCGGTCATGATATTTCATTTGAGTTGCAATGTACTAATTTTTTATTGTATTTTCATTAAAGTTTCAATGCATTAACTGTTGATTGTATATGTATTTTTGGGTACTCTCATTGTTTTAATTGTGTACAATATCTGGGTTTTTTGTTGGACATTTTCCAACGATTTTTGTTAACTTTTCCCAATGATCTTGTCAATTTTTTATCGACGATTGGGTCCCTTTAAACCTCTGCGATTTCCTTATTACCCAACGATTGTCTCCATTGTTCATTGATTTTTTTTAACTTGTTACCCAATGATTGTATCTAATGCTCTTCGATTAGTTTTAACTTGTTACCCAACCATTGTATCCATTTCTCATCGATTACTTTTAACTTGTTACCCAACGACTGTATCTAATGCTCATGGATTATTTGAACCCTTTTTACACAACTAATGGTCTCCAATTTTCTCATTGTTTTGAATATAATCCCTTCTGCAATTTTCCATCACCCTCGGCATGTTTCACTGGTAATATTCTCTGCGAGTTCCTTAAATACTCAATGTATTTATCTATATCCTTCTCTACAAATTTACTTCTATTTCACCCAGTGTTTTTACCACTTACACTCAATGATTTTAACCCTTAATGCACAATGATTCTATCTACATTTTCTCAAGGAATCTTTACCTCTTTTACAAAGTAATTTCTCTACAGTGTACAACACTTTTTCTTTTCTAATCTTTGTGAATGGCATGCAACCTTTGCGAATTATGGGTGCTAGATCCCTACAAGTTTTCACTTGCTTTGTCTCTATGTTTGGAAGTTAATTTTTGCCCAAATTTTGAGTTCTTCCTGGCATGTTTAGTTCGTGGATTCATCTTTGCGTTTTATGTGTAAAACATGCATATCTTGTGGGGGGAAATAGCATACGATTTTACCATCTTGTATCTCTGCGTTTTCTAGAGGGGTATGGCTCCATGCCTTCACACTTTTCTCAACATATTACTTCATTTTTTCTTCGCCTTTACTGGAGGGGTATGGATCTACACCTTCATACTTTTCTCAACATATTACTTCTTTTTTCTCTATGTTTTCTAGAGAGGTGTAGCTCCATGCCTTCACACTTTTCTCAGCATCTTACTTCATTTTTTCTCTATGTTTACTGGAGGTGTATGGATCTACGCCTTCACACTTTGCTCAACATCTTACTTCATTTTTTTCTTTGCGTTTACTGGAGTAGTATGGCTCTACACCTTCACACTGTTTCCCAACATCTTACTTAATTTTTTCTTATCATTTTCTGGAGGGGTATGGATCTACACTTTCACACTACTGCCCAACAACTTAGCTCGTTTCTCTCTTCATGTTTTCTCACTATTTTTTTGTAACGCCCCATATTTTGACCTTAGGTAGTTAGAACATTGTTGTTTACTACTCTTAATAATTCAAAGTTTAGCATTTGTTTGGAGTCAGTTAGACTTACAAATCTACTCCCAAAACCAAAGCTCTTCTCCTAAATTCTTGAGTAAAGATTTGCACATTTTGTCCTTTAGCTTCTCTAAAATTTTGCCAATCCATAGTAGCTTTTTGCATATATGCCAATGGGTAAAATTGTTTTTTTAATTGCAAAAATAAAATCATTCCAAGAGGTTAATATTTTACCATGTTTCTTTATGTCCTCCTAAGTCTTGGATTCCCACCAAATGAGTGTTGCACTATCCAATCTTAAAGAAGCAAGCTGAATCTTAGTTTCATCATCTTGAATTTTTTGTATCCTACAATACACCTTAATCTAACAAATCCAATTATCTAATTTCTCAGCATTTACTTCTCCATTGTACATTGGCAATTTGAATTTAATATCAAGCTTTAACAAAGGAATTTCTGAAGGAATTTTACCATTTCCTTTTGGAGAATTCGGAAGTGGTCTTGAATTGGTAGAAGAAGAAGAAGATGGAGGTGAGGGTGGTGGAGAAGCACCATTCCCTCCATTTCCATTTGGAGTTTTATCACCACTGTCTCCCTTGTGCTTCGAAGGGTTGGAGCCTTCACCTTGCAAACTTGTATTCCTTTCCATCAAGAGTTTCATCATTTCTCTCATTTCCATGACAACTTTTCTGATATCTTCATCTTCTGCAAGAATATGTTTATGACTCTCTTCATGAGACATACTTGGTGAATGCCTCCTTTAAACTTGTGATGATGATATAATCTTCCTTCTTGAAGGATGAGAACTTGGCTCTACAAGTTGACCTTCTTCTCTTGTGAGTTTCAACCTTGTGAGCTTCAAAAAACAAAACACTTGCAAATAATAAAGTCTTCAAAAACCTATGCTCTGATACCAACTTGATCTAAAAATGAAGAAGACTTGTATTCTTGGAATTATTTGAAAGATTTATTTCATGTGTTAAAATGCAAATGGATCAATTTTGCAACACAACTTTTATAGAAATTACTCATTCAAGATGCATATAAATAACAACAATAAATAGTGAACAGAAAACACATAACAGAACAAATGATAAAAGAGTTCACCCCTCTCTTGGGCTACATCTCCTGGTCCAGCTTCCAATGGATATTTTGTATTATTTTCTCAAAGTGCTCAAATATGTGCTTTACAATGCTCAAAATGCCAAATAGATGGCTCCAATGGCTTTAGATTGTCCAAAAGCCCCTAGCTGGGCTTTTTTGGCACCTTGTTTGGCCAAAAATTGAAGAAGATAGGCTTCCTGGAAGTTCCCCTTCAAACTTGTTGTCTTTGGATCGCCAAAATGCACCCTTGTTGCCTCAACCTAGCCCCCACGTGCATTTATGTGGAGAAACCCAGCACCGGGCGCAACCACTCAAATGGTGAAAATTGTAGGATAGTTATGGGTGCACTTAGCCCCTAACCGCCAAGGCCGAGGTCATGTGGCCCATGTGACCACGTGCAAAAGCAAAAAGGGCTCCGTTTCAAAGGCGAATAGATAATGGACAAGTGGCGGGCGTTGGTTGTATAACCATTTGAACCACAATACAAATCTACACGCACACCAATGGTATGACCAAGGTTCATATGGTATGGTATATACGACCGGGGGCTGGGGCTAAGCCCCATCCCGGACATGCCCCAACTATCCACAAATGAAAATTCAAATAAATTTAAAACTATTACATAGTAATAACTACTATGGTGGTGCATTGGCAGCGCGGACTATGCAAAAGAATTTTCATGTGGGTGGAGGTCACGGGGTCGAATCCGATGGACTCCAAATAAATTTTATACAACCAACCAATAACAGGGTGCGATGTGGTAGTCCATGACTGGGCCACGTGGCACCGTACATCCAACTAAAAACTGTCACGTGTCACAATATCATTCCTCCACATCTGCCAACCAATCAATGCCATGTTTTGTACGGCCCTTCCAATTTAGCTCTGCCACGTGTCGTACGGACATGCCACATCAGCATCCGTACAGACTGTACAATCAACATCCCTTTTTTTTGCCTGTTTGACGTTTTGAACAGAATGCGATATCTCTCTCATCCGACGTCCTTTTGAACCCAAACAAGTTGCATTGGGTTCGTGACGATGAGGCCTATGCTCCCATTCGATTTGAATCAATTCCGAGCACTTTTAATTTTTGAGCAAAATTTGATCCTCTGGATCACAGTTAGACTTTATTAGACATTGAGATGTGTACCTCTAGACCTATTTGTATGCTACATGATATATGTTCATGACAAAGATAGTTATTTGATTATTTAAACATGAAAATTAAAATGGGTAATTTCGGTACATGTATACCAATTCAAGTTATGTTGTGAATGTATAATAGATGCAATGCATAATGTAAATAGGAATACATTTCTTAATTGAGCGTCAATGAAAATATGGATTCTTATATAAATTTGTGATGTATCTGCATCAATATGTGTTATTGGTGAACTAATGTGCAGGATGGTGAGCTATGTGATAGCCAAATGACTATAGTATTGAGGTAACTGGGATGTTGTAGACATCAAGAAGATATTGTATTCTATAAGTTGTACTTACTATTTAATTTATGATTCGAAATATTACTATGATCTATGGTAAGTGTGGTTTTGACAGGATGCACAACTTACCCAGAGTGGATGATTGATGACATGACTCTAAGAACAGTAGTTGCACAATATGGCTTGATGTAGGGTGTTGACCCTAGTTCTATGAGGAGGGGTGGAGGTATTTCCCACTGTTTATCCTGCGAAACCTAGAGTCTTGGGAGGGATCTGTGAAGTCACACTCCCCTAGATGTGTGATGATGACTTCTAGTTGCCTGTTGGGGAAGCTTGGTCGAGATGTATGACACTTCCTCTTACGGGTTATATCTGGAGTTAGGTCAATATAGTTGACGCTCCATCTTAGTCCAACAGAGGAAAGGATAGGATGGAAGATGGAAGTAGGTTAGGAAGGAAGGATGCTTCGATGTTAGTTGAGAATAATGATTGGGGATTAGAGATTCCACTATTGTTTACTCACTTGGTTCCTACCATGTTTAAAACCCTCATTGATTTCCTATTGAAATTTTAAGTGTGACAATGAGTCATTGATGAATTGATGTAATTTAGTTCGTTAAGATTATTAAATGATGCATTACTTGATCTGTTGTCTTACATGTCTTGGTGATCATATAGGAACTATTCACTAGAGGCAATGATTGTTTATCGTTAGTACATGCATGAGATATGTGTCCGCTAGCTACGCACACATACCCTACCCATGTACACTAGTATAAGTAATTAATGTATTAATTATTAAAATAAATTATTAACTATTTAATTGAATGTTTATTGAATATGTAAATTATATTGCATACAAATACCTAGAAGTATTAAATACCTTCTTGAATTTGACAGATGGTGGGTGTGATGAATTAAATGAGAATGGTGGGGTGTTATGTACATGTTGGGGAAAATTCTCAAATAACATTTATTAGCTAGAATGAGAATAAAGACTTTTTTATTTTATTTTATTTTTTTATTGTTGTTTAATGCAAGCCATTTATATTTAGTTTTATTTTAATATTTTCCCAAAATATCTAGATAAGGGAGGTTGATGGATAATAATGAGGGTGGTTGAGGAGACTTGGGGAAGTGTGTATGGAAACTTGATAAATAGGGAGAAGAAGTAGTAAGGAGGGGATGGAGAGGTTTTGAGCATGATGAGAGGTTGTGGAAATTTTGGAAGATATAATTCTTGTGATAATTTTCTTTGAGCATTTGTGCTTTGTTGTTCTTGGAGTCACCGGCATGGAGGGCCAAGAAACCGAAAGGTTTCTTGGAGCTAGGAAGCTGGCTAGGCTCCTAGTTGGCAGGGAGGATTCTGTTGTTTCACTCTGGGAAAGCGGGAAAATAATGCTTGGAAGCGCCCAAGACTACATTACAACCGATGAGCTTTGACAAGCTAAGGAGGAGGTATTTTTCGATGGTATTTGGTTATCGATATTTTGTATATAATTTTGTTTTCAGTTCTAAATCATAGAGTTAACATATTACTTATTTCATCATGTTATCTAGATTTATCATTGAGCAAATGTAGAATAATTGTGTAAATGAAAATCAATGAAATTATGATAAAACCAAATTGTTATTGTGTATGTATAAAATGAAAGATTAATTGTTTAATATCGTGGATGGATGTTACAACCAAACAATACCATATTCCACCAATGTTTTCCATACCCTACACACCAAATTGGGTATTAAAGACTCTAAATGACATCTGGTGCTCAAATACCATGGATTTTTTCATAGATACATTCAAACAGAAATGGATTTTCTGGACATCACATCATTGGGTATGGCATATAGATATGTTGTCAAGATCGACCAGAAATTTAAGTTGAAGAGGGGAGAGTTTGGATCTGCAAACTCCTCACAGGTGAAGCAAGGAAAAGGTGGTCCCATCCCACACAACAAGGGACAGAGTAAAGATGGACACTCTCAGGACACCTAGTCCAAGCCGCAACAAAAGAAGGGCAATGAGAAGTCAAATAAGGACACAGGAAAATGGTGTGAATACCATAACTCTCTTGGAAAAACATCAGAGAATGTTGCTCCAAGAAATCACTCGTGGCCGAGATGAAATCTTCTCATTCAAAGGCCAATTCTGACTCTGAATCAAATCGAGAAGGAGGGAAGAGGATTATCGATGTTGAACCCAATTTCATGGTCGCCACCACCAAATTCCAACCAAGTGAGCTAGAACAACCAGAGGAAGGGGAACTCCTATTTCACTCACAGATGTGGGCAAAGGGGTCTCTTCTTCATTTCATTTTCGATAGTGACAGTCAGAATAACCTGACCTCAACATAGGTCATCAAGTGGTTGGAATTTTCAATGACACCACACCCACAACCCTACACCATCAGCTGGCTTCACCAAGGAAGAGATCTACATGTCAACCAATAGTGACGTCTTCCCTATGGCATCAAACCTTTCAAAGATGAGGTATTGTTTGATATTTCTCCCTTTAAAGTTTGTGATTCTCTTTTAAGACAACTATATTTGTGGAAGAAACATGTTGGGTATGAGTCCTGACCACACAATGTTATTATTGCTTTGGGTAGTCAATTGTACAGGATACCATAGGTGGCGCCACCTACCATTATTTATTTAATATCTTCTAAGGAATGCAGTAAGATCATTTCACAGACTGGGAAGTTCGTCTTCTTTGTGATCCATGTGCATAGTAAGAATATAGTTGTCACAACATTCATGGCCTCTACACAGACTCTCTCTTTACAGCAAAAGAAAGTGGTTAGGATCGTGGAAGAGTACAAATACATATTTGTCTCACCCATCAGGGTATTGACACACTGTCAATTCAAGCATCCAATTGATCTAACCAATGATGCATCTATGCCTAATGGACCAGTCTATCATTACTAGTTGATGGAAAATGATGAAATCGAGCATCATATTCAAGAGTTGCTTCAAAAGGGGCACATCAGACCCAAATCCTCCCCTTGCAGAATCTCGATTGTACTGGTGCATAATAAAGATGGTACCTGGGGGATTTTCATTAATTACAGAGCATTAGAAACAATCAGAGTTAGGATCGAGTATCCAATTACCAGAATTGATGACCTTCTTGACCAACTCAAGGGGGGAAATTTCTTCAGCAAGATTGATCTAAAGTCTGGTTACCACCAAGTTCCCATCGAACCAATTGATGTATGTAAGAAAAATTCCAAATCTAAAGAAGGTCTCTTCGAATGGATGGTCATGCCCTTTGGCTTAAAAAATGTACCATCCACTTTTATGATGTTGATGGATGATGTATTGAGACCATTCACCAACTCTTTTGTGGTGGTATATTTGGATGACATCCTCATCTTCAACAAAACTTGGGAGGAGCACATGCAACATATTCAATAGGTTTTGAGCACTCTGTAGTAGCACAAGCTATATTCCAACTTAGAAAAATGATCCTTTGGCATGAACAAGGTCTAATACTTTGGCTACATTGTTGATGAGAATGGGGTACATGTTGATCCAGATAAGATCCAAGTCATCCGAGACTGGCCAACCCCAACCACACTAATAGAGCTTCAAAGCTTACTAGGATTGGCCACATTCTACTGATGGTTCATGTTGGGATTCTCCTATATTGCATGGGCCCTCAACCAACTAACCAATGGAGGTGGCAGGGAAAGGTTTTCATGGGGGAAGGAACAACAATGAGAATTTTATGATCTAAAGAATTTCTTGTGGTCATCTCCAATACTCTCCTTACCCAATCTGCAACAACCATTCAAGATTGAGGTCGATGCATCTGACTATGTTGTAGGCATAGTTCTCACTCAACACGGTCATTTGGAAAAAATGACAAGGAAATGTATTCCATTGTACAAGCCTTTTGTCAATGGAAAAATTACATTATGGGAAATGAAACAATCATGCACATTGATCACAAGCCTTTGCAGTTCATTCAGACACATGGGAAGTTGAAAAAAGACCACCATGAGAAGTGGTCCACGTACCTACAACAGTTCCATCTCAACATAAAGTATAATACATGGAGCACAAATTATGTCGCTCACTACCTCATTCGAACTCTTGTGGCTTCACTCACCATTGTGCTCCATTCCTATGGACATGATGCATCTGAGTTGTGCCAACTTTATCAACAATATCCGTACTTCGCCACCACCTATCATATCTTGGGTACAGGCGTGATTGTCAACGATTCTCACATTTAGGAAGGATTGTTATGTCATCTTGGACATCTTTGTGTTCCTGCAAATGAGCGTGTAAAGATGATCTGGGAGGCTCACTATAGTAGGATGGAAGGATATTTTGGCATGGAGAAAACTTTGTCCATTCTACAAAAACATATTTATGGGCCAAAACTTGGACAACACATCATCAAGTATATCATATCTTTCACTTCCTATGCCATTTCCAAGAAATACATCAAGAAGAAAGGATTATACAGCCCTCTTGCTACTGCTTAAAGGCCTTAGGAATCTGTCTCGATGGATTACATGTCTGGACTTTCATCTACCAAGCAAGGAAATGATTGTGTATTTGTGGTAGCTGATCGATTTTTGAAGATCGCCATCCTCACATCCTGCAAAAACAGAATCATAATGGTTGATGCTTCCAAGCTCTTCTTCAAATGAGTGTGGGTCCATTTTGGGATACCATAGACCATCATCTTCAATCGGGAAAACTGGTTCCTCAACACATTTTGGCCGTGTCTATGGTCACTGTTGGACACTAAGATCACTAAATCCACTGCTTTCCACCCCCAAATTGATGACCAAACAAAGTTCGTCACTTGGCTGATTGTGCACATCCTACACATCTACAACTCTAAGCATCCACGTACCTGGGATGAGAGTCTTCCCTATGTTCAACACATCTACAACAAGGCTCTCCATAGCTCTACCAACCAAAACCCATTTTAGGTGGGGCTGGGATTCCAACCCTTGGGTCCCATTGATGTTGCATTACCTTTTGCCACCACATAGGTAGAATATTCCCATGTTCAGTCTGAGGCTGACAAAGCCAACATATTCATTGAGAGGATTCAACACATTCACCAACAGGCCCATGGGATTTTTCAGAAAGCCAATGTTCAATATAAGAAGTGTCATGATTAACATAGGGTACCACACTAGTTTTAGGTGGGAGACAAGGTATGCTTACATTTGCAGAAAGAGCGCCTTACAAGGACCCATAGGAATATCCACCTACTTTTCCATGGGCTTTACACTATCACCAAGGCTATGGGTAGAAATGATTTTGAACTTAACACTCCATCGTTCCATGGATTGCACCTAGTGTTCAATGTGGACCTCCTTCGACTATATTTTCCACCCTTATTGGACACCTCGGAGATTACAGAACAACTGACACCAACATAGCTCAACCATAACTATGTGGAATGGGAATCCACTGATCAGATAGTAGACACATAGGTCAAGGGCACTCGCCAATAGAGGATCCATCTTTATCGGGTTGTCAAGGCAGGGAAACTCCTACACCAATGCAAGTGGTTCACCCAGGGCCAAATTTAGCAGGGGGAACTCAACGAAATGGAGATTATTTCTTCCTAAGAGGGGATTATTTATCTAAGTGGATACTAGTGGCCACCCACCTATTCCAACTAGATCCTCTTGACAATTTTTAGTTCATCACATTCTTGTCTTCTTCTTTGTAATTGTGTGTTCTACACTTTTGTGGATGTATGAAGCCCTACACATCTTCCAGGTGGATATTGGTGACCACCCACCTAATCCAACTAGCTTAGTTTCAAATTTTTCATGTGTTGGATCATGTTTTCATTGATGCCAATGGTTTCATTATTTTGATGTCAAAGGATTGATGTCAAGTGATTGAGTGATTAATTGATGTCAAGTGATTGATTGATGTCAATGGATTGATTGATTGATAAGATTGATTGATTGATGATTGATGAGCAATGTATATGTATTATCCTTGATGATAATGATAGATGTCAAGTGGAAATCAATCGATGAATATGGATCAAGATGCATAGATGAAGATGGATCAATGAGTTGTCATTGATACATGACGAAGATGGATTCTTTGATATATTATGCATAGTTTGATGACTCATTATTGTCTTGTCATGATTAATAAGAATTACAAATGGATGAACTCCAAAGTGGTCCCATTATGGTGAAAGCCCTCATGTGAAGACTCTTTGTGGTTGAGGGAACCCATTCTTGTATGTAGAATAATAAGATGAAGATCAATGACTTTGTTGGTGAAACTATCCTAGATGGATAGTTCTTGTCATTCCATTTCTGGTGGTATGTGGAATGTCACATAACTCATCACATTTTGAGAGTTATGACCTTACAAAGTTGGAGGACCCCCATATGATGGCTTGAATCCCCAAATGGTCAAAGAAGTCAAAGTGCTTGAAAAGAAGAAATCATTATTTTAATGATGAAGTAAAGTGACAAAATCAAGAAGGAATATTTTAATAAAATAATGGAGAACTTTCTATTTATACAAAGTGTTTAACCCTAAAATAAGGAAGTGACATAGATATGGGTTAAGTTGCCTAGAAGATGAAGAGTATAAATAAGAGGCTAGGGTCTCTTGTGAATATACACTGGTTGAATATCTCTTGAGCATGATTGAATATCTATTCTGAGAGAGATATGGTCTGGATGATCTCATGAGTGCATTAAAGTCTCAGTAAATCTGAGGTCATGACGGTAGAAGTCTCAAAAGTTCAGAAACCCTAGTTTCTAAGGTATACACAGGCTGCTTTGATCCAAGGCACATACATATGTGGGATTAATGAGGACAGGGAGGGTATATTTGATAAGGTCTTGAAGATCTATGTTTGGGCTGATGACAGGCTCTTGGATGATGAAGCAGGTCCCAGATATGTGTTCTATGGACTCATATATGCCATAGAAACTCTGGTATGGTTGCATTATTTGTCTTGATGGAAGTTCTTGTTTGTTGTGAGGTGAATGCTTGAGGCATTCTTGGTATGGCTATTGTGATGTGGTATGTGTTGGTTGATGGAGTGATCAACACTCTTTTGACTTAGTATTGATGTGATGGCTACAATATACTTGTTGTTTATACATGATTGAATAGCATTCATAGTGTATGGTTGAGATGTATGAGCAAGCTATTGGAGAGCTTGGATGTGTTTTGATTGGTTGGTGGTTAGTTTGGACAGTGAGAGATAGAAGAGAATGATAAATTGGTTGCAGAAGATTTGATTTAAGATTGAAGGATAAACCCTAATAAATAAAAAGGTATACGCAGGATGTTGTATACCCTGGTTGCAGTGAGACAGGGCGCATACACATGCAGGCTGCACTACAGACAAGTCGCGTACCTGTTGCAGATTGATATATATTGAGGATTGTTGCCTCATCTCAGTTGGTGCTGAGTGTGTAAGATGAGTCTTGCATTATAGAGTTGGTGCTCTTGTAGAGTTGTACTCTATTCAGTTGTTGCTAAAAAACCTCAAGGATTGTAGTTTGTAATAAAAAGAAAATTATACATACATCTTGTGTTCTTTGTTTTCCTTGTGGTGATGACTTGTTGATGATATATTGTTGATATATGTTGCAGATATGTGTTCACATCTAACTGGTTATAAATAACAACAATGAGTAATGAGTAAAATGTTGAATGCTAACTAATGAGTTTTGTGTAAGAGGGAAGTTTTTGGAAAAAGATCCCCACATGCATTCACCCCCCCCTCTAAGTGTGGTATGTGTGTCCAACAATTTTTTTTAGATCAGACCTTCACTACAAGCCTTAACAAGCTTGAAGGAGATCCATAGACACACAAATGGATGATGAAGTTACAACCCTTGATGAGGAAAACTATTCTACTTGTAGAATAGATATGAGAATACATTTGAAGGAAATGGGAGCAACTATTTGGAAGGAAGCCATTGGTGGATCAATTTCATTGAAGAATAAGTGAAAGTTTGCTTCTCAAAGGGAAGGAAAGAAGAATGATGCATTGGCTCTCAAGGCCATTCTTAGTGGACTCTCAAGCCCTATCAAAGAGAGCATGGGACATTGCACTTTAGCCTAGGATCTATGGCTAAAGCTAGAGAAGACATATCAAAGCAAGAAGGAGAAAGAAGATATTGAAGATCACTCCATAAAGATCATTAAAGTTAAAGAATCTCCTAAAATCCTTGATTGTATTATTTCTAAATGTGATCTTGAAAACATTTCAAGTGAAGTTAAAGATTCAAGTGATGATAGCACAAAGGAATATCTTGAAGACATTTCAAATGAAGGCAAAGAATTATGTGTTGATGTTCGCAAAAAGGAAGATTGTGAAGATATTTCAAATGAAGGTAAAGAACCCTCAAAAACCCTTGATTGCAATGATGATGATGAATTTTTCTCTACAAGTGAAGAAGAAGATCTAGAAAATGTTTGTGTAAAGTTTTATGGTAATTATCCCATGAAAAGAATAGAAGAACATCTATTAAAACTTCAAAAGGAAGTTGAAGAGGGTTTATATAGATATGGAAGTGATCATTATTATATAGACTATAACTATCTTTCAGATAACACTAAGAAGTTTCTTAGGAGGAGTCTAAGGGACATCTTGAAATTAAAGGAAATTCTCAAGGAACAAGAAGAGAGCAATAAGACTAAATTAGAAGAAAAGGAAGAAGAGATCACAAGACTAAATAATGGAAAAGAAGATATAAATGTAGATGATGAGATTAGCAAAATTTTTGAAACCATTGTCCATCTCAAGACCCAAATTGAAGAAGCCAAAAGAATAGAGGAACTATTGAAAAATCAAATAGATGAAAAGGAAGAGTCATGGTGTAATTTAGAAGATGAAATTGTTGACCTTAGAAAGAAGGTAGAAAATTCAAACAAATTCTTGAATAGCTCACGAATATTGGATGAGATCTTGGAAATTCAAAGATCACCACTTGATAAATCAGGTCTTGGATACAAAGAAGAATCTACATATGTTGAAGCAAGCACCTCAAAGAAGCATGAGGTAAGTCCATCAAAGAAGGAATACAATGTTGCAAAACAACCATCTAAGAAACTTCCAAAAGAACAAAGCAAGGAAGACATCAAGAATCTATCCTTGGGACACCAAAGAAAAGGTATGAAAGTATTTTGCATGGGCATTGTTATTCATGTAATGAATATGGTCACAAATATTTTGAATGTAGAGCTTATGAAAGTAGATACAATGGAATATTTTATAAGACAATAAGGTGTTGGAGATGTGATCAATTAGGACACATTGTTGTTCACTGTAACACCGTGAGATGATACAGCTGCAGTGGATTTGGCCAAAAATCCCAGGATTGATGGAACAACAGAAGAAATTCCATGATGAGGACTTCACACAGCATGTATAGAAGAAGGAATGAAGTAAGAAAGGGAGACATATTTGAAAAGATGGATGCTCACAGCTCAAGTTATGAGGAGTAGGGACATCTATAGAAGTGGGTAAAGAAGACAGAGAAGCCAGATCATAATGAAAGACTGAAAGGGATTTCAAGTGTGTTATCCATAGTGGCATACGTGGGTGGCAGTGGTATCAGTCGCGTACATATAGAGACTGACCTTGAATAGGTCGCGTACATATGCGAGCTGTTGTGCAACAGACCGCGTATATGTGGTAAAGCCTTGGGAAAAAGGCAATGCACATGGATTGCAACTTGATATGTTGGTATAACTCGGTGTTGCAGAGTCTAAAATTGTTTATTGCAGGTTCTGACATTGTTTGTTGTAGGTTTTCATGGTTCTGTGTTAGATCATGTAAGGTGACAATGTAAAATAAATCTTGGGTGCATGGAACTAACCCATGAGTACGGATTGATGTTGATATGTTGGGGTACATGGATGGTACATATTTTGAGTTTCATTGATATATATATATTATGATGTATTATTGGAAGCATATGTTGGATATCATGGTGCATGCATTTTTCATATGGTTGGGCTACATATTGAGATATGTAGTTGGTGAGTTGAGTTGATAGTCATTTTTTACATCATTGGGGAGTCATAGCTTGTTGATGCATGGTTGACATACTTGCTTGGTGCAAGTGATGATGCAAGACGGTACACTCATAGATGGTATTTGTTTTCCATATTGATAGATGCAAATGGTTGGAATAATTGGTAGATGCACATGGTTGGCATATTGGTAGATGCACATGCTGGCATATTGGTGGATGCCCATGTTGGCATATGGTGGATACATTCCATGGATGATATCTGTTGATGTACATGATTGATGCACATGAATGTTGTGCATGTTGTAGTTGGTTGATATCTTGTTCATGATTCTCTATTTTCATTATTGACATATCTTTTGTTTCATGATGTATGGTATGGGACAAGTTTGATGCATGAACAAGTCCAAGGATCGTCAAAGAGAGAGTGGTTGATCTATGATCTAGTTGAAAATAGGGGGAGTCATTCTTCTTATGATTATAGGAGGAAATACTTATTAGATGCATACCTAGAAAAGAGCTCTATACTTGAGGAAAGAGAACATAGGCATAATTCCAGGGGGATTTATGATCATAGAGGGAGCATGAGCAATGTATTTTCATCATTACATCAGATTGATATCCCTTGTTCAAAAGGGGAGAGATTATTCAGTGGAAACAAGATAGGGGGAGCAACCCAAAGGAGAGTTCAAGCAAGGGGAGCAGCCCCAAGAAGAGAATGTCCCTTTTCCATTGATGTCAAAGGGGGAGAGATAGTCACATTGATGTGATTGATGTTTATTGATAGAAATACATAGTCTAATGAGAAGAGATATTCACATTGTTGTGAGCGAGATAGTCACATGGTTGTGATTAATGACTATTGATGTAGAGAATGCATTGTCTACATGTTGACATAAATGATTGGTTTTGACATCAATGTTTGTATTTCCATCAATGCCAAAGGGGGAGATTGTTGGATCATGTTGTCATTGATGCCAATGGTTTGATTATTTTGATGTCAAAGGATTGATGTCAAGTGATTGAGTGATTAATTGATGTCAAGTGATATATTGATGTTAATGGATTGATTGACTGACAAGATTTATTGATTGATGATTGATGAACAATGTTTATGTATTATCCTTGATGCTAATGATAGATGTCAAGTGGAAACCAATCGATGAAGATGGATCAATATGCATAGATGCAGATGGATCAATGAGTTGTCATTGATACATGATGAAGATGGATTCTTTGATATATTATGCATAGTTTGATGGCTCATTATTGTCTTGTCATGATTAATAAGAAGTACAAATGGATGAACTCCAAAGTGGTCCTCTTATGGTGAAATCCCTCACAGGAAGTCGCTTTGTGGTTGAGTTGTGGTTGAGAGAACCCATGATTGTATGTAGAATAATGAGATGAAGATCAATGACTTTGTTGGAAAAGCTGTCCTAGATGGATAGTGCTTGTCATTCCATTTCTAGTGGTATATGGAATGTCACATAACTCCTCACGGTTTGAGAGTTATGACCTTATGAAGTTGGAGGACCCCCATATGATGGATTGAAGCCCCAAATGGTAAAAGAAGTCAAAGTGCTTGAAAAGAAGAAATCATTGTTTTAATGATAAAGTAAAGTGACAAAATCAAGAAGGATTATTTTAATAAAATAATGGAGAATTTTCTATTTATAGAAAGTGGTTAACCCTAAAATAAGGAAGTGACCTAGATATGGATTAAGTGACCTAGAAGATGAAGAGTATAAATAAGAGGCTAGAGTATCTTGTGAATATACACTATTTGAAGATCTCTTGAGCATGATTGAATATATTTTCTGAGAGAGATATGGTCTGGACAATCTTATGAGGGAATTAGAGTCTCGACAAGTCTGAGGTCACGATGACAGAAGTCTCGGAAGTTTAGAAACCCTAGTTTATGAGGTATACACGGGTTGCTTTGATCCAGGGCACGTACATATGCGGGCTGAATGAGGACAGGGTGCGTACAGTTGATAAGGTATTGAAGATTTGAGTTTGAGATGATGAAAAAATCTTGGATGATGAAGCAGGTTCCATATATGCATTCTGTGGGCTCAGATTTGCCATATAAACTTTGGTATGGTTGCATTATTTTTCTTGATGGAAGTTCTTGTTTGTTGTGAGGTGAATGCTTGAGGCATTCTTGTTATGTATTTTTTGATGTGGTATGTGTTGGTTGATGAAGTGATCAACACTCATGTGACTCATTAATGATATGATAGCTATAGTATACTTGTTGTTTATACATGATTGAATAGCATTCATAGTGTATGGTTGAGATGTATGAGAAAGCTATTGGAGAGCTTAGATGTGTTGTGATTGGCTAGTGGTCATTTTGGACAGTGAAAGATAGAAGAGAATGCTAAATTGGTTGTAGAGGATCCGAGTTAATCTTGAAGGATAAACCCTAATAAATCAGAAGGTATATGCAGGATGTTGTATACCCTAGCCACGTACATACACGGGCTATAGTGAGCCAGGATGCGTACACACATGGGATGCACTATTGACAGGTTGCGTACCTATTGTAGATTGATATCTATTGAGGATTGTTGCCTCATCTCAGTTGGTGTTGAGTGTGTAAGACGAGTCTTTCATTATAGAGCTGGTGCTCTTGTAGAGTTGTACTATATTCAGTTGTTGCTAAAAATCCCCAAGGATTGTAGTATGTAATAAAAAGAAAATTGTATATGCATCTTTTTTTCTTTGTGTTCCTTGTGGTGATGACTTGTTGATTATTTATTGCTGATATATGTTGTTGATATATGTTCACATCTAGCTAGTTATAAATGACATCAATGAGTAATGAGTAAAATGTTGAATGTTAATTAATGAGTTTTGTGTAAGAGGAAATTTTTGGAAAAAAGATCCCCACACTCATTCACCCCCCCCCTCTACATGTGGTAGGTGTGTCCAACATCATGTCAGTACATCTTTCTGTACTTCCAGGGTCATTTTGGGGCCCTAAATAGTGTTTTTTTGGCGTGCCACAATAAAATTGTAGACATAGTCAGAGTTTGATCGCATAATGTGTATTTCTTGAAAATACATTTCCAATGGGATATCACGTGCCTAAAAGAGAGGTTGTATGGAAAATTTACAACCCCGAGAAGTTGAGGTACCAACTTACCCAATGGGGCCCACATAACTTTTGGTGTTTCACCTTCTGGGGTTAGGTTTTTGGATGTCTAGGGATTTGGAATTCATGCATAATGTTAAAAATCCCTATGGAGTCTCATTGTAATAATTCTACTCAAAAGGATGCACATAGCACCCACATCTCTTCTTAGAGATAGATACCACCATTCAAGCAAGTTGTTTTAGTTATGCAATTTTACAGTTTCAACGTATTTCATTTATTCAATAGAAGTTATTGTTCACTTGATATCTGTTGTTATCTTTGTGTTATTGTATTCATCATGTTATTCATTTTTTCTTCTCATAAATCCAGATCATCAACACCCGCTACCAGTCTAGTTCCACATATATTGCATCTTAGGATTCTCTAGGATCTCCCTTCCATCATAATATATTAGATGTCCTCTTTTGGATTTTGTGTCTTGCAACTACTCTTGGGAATATCTCTTGTCTTGTCTTAAAAAAAAATCACTAGCAGGAATTTTTCCATCTCTCAATATAGTAGGTCATATCATTCTTCTCAAATAGATTCTTTAAGCTATGCCCGTACATATTTTCTTAGTACTCACTTCCCCCAAGTGCATCATTAAAGCAATTGGGACCCTTGAGCACACCTTTCTTTGGTAGAGCTCCAATTTTAATATAGAGTGGTAATTGGTAGTGTGGGATACTCTTTGTACCCTAAATCTTAAAGGTGGGCTTGGTTTGAGGGATCTATATCTTCTTAATGTGGTCCATGGACCTAAGAACTAGTGGAGATGGATTCAAGGAAAATGAGAAATATGGAGCTCCATATGAAAGAAAAAATATACTACAAGCACCTACTCTCAATATCTCATCAGAATGGTTGTGTCTCAGATTGGCTATATCATCTAGAATGAAACATGGAAGGACAAATCCCTAGTCCAAGATCACCATTTCTCAAATATTAGGGATGACCAATCTACTTGTTTTTGGGAGGACTCCTGGAAGAAATTTTCCAAACTTCAAAACAACCTAGATATCCTCGCTCTTAAAGAAGGAATTATGGTAGCTCATGGTAGAATTGTTCACTTTTAATGGAAGAAAGATTTGGAATCAGATGTTTGGTATTCCTGGTTCCTCAATCCTGATCAAATCCTTCTCCAACAAAGACCTTCTTTGGATATGTTGAAGGTTGATCTTCATTTTCAAAAATTCAAAACTTAATTTATCCCTCATAAACTTCGATGGGGATATCACATTGTTGCCTTATTTTCCATTAAAGAATCCTACATAAAATCCCAACATGCTTCTCTCCTGAAACATGACATCTGGAGCAGAATTTGGGGAGCCAATATTTGGACTAAAGTGGTTATCTTCCTATGGCTAGTAGCTCATGGAATGTTTTTAAAATAGGACCATATCCTCTATAGGGGCTTCTATAGGACATGATTTTGTTTTGTGTGTGGAAAAGATAATGAATCCTTGGAGCACCTTCTAAATAATTCTAAATTTAGTCAAGGCCTTTGGAATCAAGGAGAAATATAATTTCACTAATTTGATCAAAGGGAGCATTCCATTCGGCTTACCATCTCTTCTTGGAGATGTCAAAGCTTAAAATCTTCCCTTTTGAATTGAATATAGAAGTTATTCCATAGGTTTCTATTGTGGTATATTTCAAACGAACGAAATTGACACATTTAAAAAATGAAAACCTTCAACTCTCCTCTATTTCAATGAGAATTAAGAAAGACATCCTGGATATTGTGCTCACCAAACATTGGACTGTGGAAGATTTGTACTATGATGAATGAAAGAGTCATTTTTTTGTCAATTGGATCCCTCCTTCCTCTCTCCCCTCCCTAACCATCTTCATCTCCCACTCTCCCTCTTGTTCCTCTCTTGGCTCCAAGTACCCTCCCCTGAATGGACTGGTTAATTTAAAATTTTATGGGGTTTACAAAGGTAACCCGAGGCTGAATGGTTTCGAGGGATATTTCATAGACGATACAAGTCAAATTATGCATATTTTTACTAGTTTCATTAGTACTAATACAAATAAAGTTGCATATATATGGTCTTTGATCCAAGGAATAAAAATTACTCATGATAATATGTTGCATAAGATCATTGTGGAAGTTGATTCCCAACTCACGATTCACCTCCTCACTCACTTTCAGAATGGAACACATCGCAACAAAATCTCAAACAACTAGCATATTGAGTCTCTCCTAGATATTCTTCACATAGCTATTCACGAGACAAGAAGAATAGTGCCTTTGCATGTGAAAAGAGAATCCAATAAGCTAGTGGATTGTGTATCCAATGAAGGTGTCTCCAATCCTTCCTCCCCTTTGGATTGTGGTTGGATGGAGATCATGGATGAATATTTATATTAACATTCTCATTATTTGGCTCTTCTAATCACCTGGGTTAGGTTCCACATGGCTAGGATAATTAAGATAAAGGGGTAGTTGGTAGGGACAAGGGACATTATATCCACGCATGAGATGTCTTATCTATTGGCCTATATTCATATCTCCTCCTTGGTTCATGTGCTTCAATTTTAACCCTCTGCTCCATCGAGGGATGAATGGCTACCTAAGCATGATGAAAAAATGACTAGGTAGAAGGTGGGAGGGTATGACTCAAAGGCTCCACTGGAGGTTGTCAGTTATGAGAAATTTAATGAAGCGTATTGACCCATACAACTCTTTCCTAGAAGACATTATGCATGTGCATGGGAAGAGGATTATAAAACAAGGTAAAGTGATTATTGACTTCATAATATTGGTTTTGATTCCTTGGAGTATGTCTATGCAGGGAGTTTTTTAGTTGTGGGCTATTGATATTTTGAGTGGTTTTAGTTTAGGGTGTCTGATGTGTAAAGCTTGGGGTATCATGGTTCCTAGGAAGAGAAAGGAAGAGTCGGGTATGGAGAAGAAAATGAGGGAATCCCTCACTACTAAGGAATTTTCTGCATACTACCAGTTCGAGGTTGACTCAACTGTCGAGGATTCGATTTCAGCTCTGGAGGGTGATTTTTGGGTTGTGATGTCCCATATTGAGGACAAGGTGGTTGATAGACATGTGGGGAACATTATCCCAAATATGGGATGTACCAAAAATAGGGACATTAAGTTCCATTAGACTATGGAATTCTACTGGAAAGTTAAGGCAATGGTGGCATAAGGAATGCAGTTGTAGGAGTAGGAACATAGGAAATTATTGCAGACTGTGGATGCTTTAGAGTATCATTCTAGTATTTTGGTTACCATGGTATTGTGGCTAGTAAGGAAACAAGGTGGGGTTTTTCAAATTTCCAAAGGCAAGGAAAATCCCTTAATCTCTTTTCTTCCTTACCTTTTGACTCAGCATGTTGATGCTAAGCCGAAAGGGTCTCCTTAGGTTCATGTTTTAGACAAATGATGGTCTTGTAGATGTTATGGTTTTTTATAGTATGGGACTGATATATATTTCTAGGTTTAACTATAGATTCATGTCCACTGTTTTAAACTTGCTATATATTTACTCTATGCATAAGCAAGATAGTTTTTTCCTTTTGATAGTTGGCCTAGTTTTCCTCAGCGAAAGCCAACAGAATATAGTGATTTTTGTTGATATTATGATAGCTCTAGGAGGTATTTACCTCCACATGTAAACCTGATGAGAATAGAATATTCTAGGAAGTAAGAATAAACCCTAATTAATTGGTTAATAACCCTAGAAGACAAGTCGTCTCAAGAGAATAACTTGTTTTAGTTTATTAGCCTCCAAGAGAATAAGTAGGCTAAAGGAAATGTTATATACTAAAGATTTAGCACCCGGAATAAGAAGTCGACCCAAACAGTTAGCCAGAATTACTATAAATATAGGAGGCCAGTCTTCATTCTGGAAAGTATTCTTAGAACTGTAGAAGCAACACTTGTGCATAGTGCAGTTGGCCAGTTTGTGCACAAGTTTGGAGGAGAATTGTTGTTGCAGCTACTGCAACTAGCATATTTTGGTTTTATCTTAGACTCTCTCTTGGTTATGGTTTGGATTCTTTGATCATCTCTTGTTACTCTTGGTTGGTGTGCTATCCTCAGAGAAAGGTGTGCCACCTTTGTTTGGCTATCTATTCTAGGGTTTTCTTCCAGAATGATTCTCTATCAAGGTTAAGGAGCTCAGGGGTGGCTTTGACCTATGGTTGGGTGACAATATTGTGATATTTTATATGGTTAAATGATCACATCCATTATATTACAACTTGTTATGGGACCACACTATCTTCAGAAAGTGTAACTGCTGGAAGATAGATTGGGAGAATTTGCTCAGTTGCAGTTGCAGTTGCAGTCAGTGTTTGCTACAAAAACCCTAACCCTCTCATTGAGGCACCTTAAGTGAAAAGATTGACCTAATTCCTAGACACACTGGTGCACCCTAGCCTAGCGCATCTCCTGGTACTCTCAGCAAGCTAAATCGTCAAGTTTGATTTTTTGGTCAAAATCAAGGGTTGACCAAGTCAAAGCAATTATGACTTACTTTATGAAGTCAGAAAACAATTTATAAGTGGATTCTAAATTTAGAGTGTGTAAGAAAAGGATTGAACTCAGCCTTGCCAAGAATAAAGAGTTGGATGTCATGAAAGGAAATATCGTGGAACCAAAGTTTGAAGAAGGAAAAGAGAAGGAACCTCAGAACGTTGCAGTTTTGGAGAAGTTAAAATACAATGACATCAATGCCATGAGTATCATAGTGGATTATATAAAATACTACTTGATACCCTACATCTCCCATCTTGACTCATCTAAGAAGATTTATGATGCCCTAATAAACCTCTTCTCAGTCAAAAACATTGGACAAGTAATGAGTCTGCAGAATCAACCCTGTGTCATGAAAATGAATGATGATGAAAACATAACATCATACTTTGTGAGAATATCTCAGTTTAGATATCAAATACAAGACATTGAAGAGATCATTTCAAAGAAGTAACTGGTAAATATAGTACTCAACGGTCTTCCCAAGACATGGGATGCATTTGTCACAAGCATGAACACAAGGAAGGAGTATCCTACATTTGAAGAACTTTGGACTTGCCGTGCACAAGAAGAATCAAGGATTAGTACAAAAGAAAACCCTCAAAAGAAACACGATGATCAAGCCTTCACAACATGATTCAAGAATTTCAGGAACAAAAGGAAGTTTGGCTCAAGAAAGAAGCCAAATCAAGAGAAATATATGTTAGAAATACAATGCTTCAACTGTCGAAATGGTCACTACAAGAATCATTGTCCCGAGCTAAAGAAAAGGAAGGAGACACACAAAGCATTAGTTGTCAAAGAAAAGGAACCTTCAAAGAAGACTAATTAGGATGAAACAAACTTCTTCTTCTAAGACAAGGTAACAATACTCTTCATAGTTCTTTTACATACCATGTTCTTTGTACATATCTTCCATATCTATTTATTAGGAGATAATATGTTGCAAGAGAAACTATACCTATGGAAGAACAATGAGATAAGGATGTCTATCACTATGAATACAACTGAGATAATACACATGAAAGGATTAAGTACATCAACAACCCCTGGTAACAATTCATGTGGAAGTTATTACATAAGTAACAGCTGGAAGATAAGTTGAAATCATAATCAATCCTGAACAAACCTAGAAGAGGTAAAGACAGAAAGAAGTAAGAAATCGAGAGGAAATTGGAGAAAGACTTATGACACTTTGCAGAATGAAATAAGGATGCATACGGAAGCGTGGAATCTGTTAGATGGAGGTAGTCAATTATATATTTCCAAAAGAAGAGCATGCATTAATACATGAAGCAAGGATTAGGAGGGAGCTAATCTTATGATCTATTGAAGATGATGAAGTATATATCCATGGTAGGAACCATGAAAACAATACGTGTTCAGTTTGACTTTAGAGGAAGTCTTCTTCGAAAATAAGCCTTAAAGTATCCCTGGTTATCCATCCACATCCATGATCCTATGATGAAAGAAAGAAGTTGGAATATTTAGGGCATGGAATCTATAGAAAACTCCATGGACCCAAGAGAAAAAGAAAAACATGAGGAAGAACATGAAGATTCCAAGAGAGAAATAAAATCCAGAATAACCAATCATCGTATCGAGAATCAAAAGACTACCAACCTGATCTAAACTCACTAAAAACAATCAAGCAGAGGAAAATAAATCTGATATGAAGAACAATGTATGGAAGACTCATGAATGTAAGCATTGTGATATCCAGAACTAGAGGTTCTCCCAGATGGAGGGAGAATACTATGATGATTTTTTGTTCTAGTAAACTAGACATACCTCTACCTGAGCCACTACATCATCCACAATATCCATTGGTTGGATTTGACATCATATGAATGCAAAAACTGTTCTCCAGAATAATTGAACAAAGAACGTATGCAGAGAAACCTCAAGGATTTGAGGTACACCATAAAGAGACCCTTGTATGCATATGGAAGAATATTTTGTATGGATTCAAACAACTTGGTGCAAAGCCTCTCATGCACAATAGAAGCATTGTGAAAACATTCAATGATAAAAATTAGAATGGTTACTCAGAAGTCCAGGATGATGGATTTCCAATCCATGACAAAAACTCTCATGATGACAGAAGAAGTGCCACATGGATATGTTATAGTTTGAGCCTTGCCATGATGTTATGAGCTAGCAGGAAACAAAAGAGATGAATCCAAATAAGATATACTATAATGATCAGAGCTATATGAAGCCTTCATAAGACCAGTGTTCTAGAAAGACTGAAGTACATTGATATCAAGCATTACATTCTTCGTGATGAAGTCTAGAAAAGAGAAAGTGGTTCTCCAATATATATGTCCACAGATGAGTAGATAATCAAACATTTTGGTAAAGCCTCTGTCCAATATGAAAGAGTTTTGTGTACTCAAGCTCGACCTCGTGGAGATGACTTCTGTATTGAAAAAGGAGGATATGACTCTCGGGTTGGGAGGGAGCACTGATGTGTTATTGATTTATGGACAATCATTTTTCAGTTTGAAAAATGGTCCAGTATGAGCAGTTCCTTTCTAGTTCGGAAAGTGGTTTGATATTTCTAATGGACAGGCATTTTCCATTTTGGAAAATGGTCCAGATCAAATGGTCATTTTCATAATGAAAATGGTTCAATGGATTGTTGATGTACCATAGACAACGATTTCCCTTGCGGCCAGTGTGGGGGAATGGTCTAGGACAATCTCTCTTCTTAATGGTCACACTTAGTATTGGTCAAGAAGACTGGTCTTCCTCTATGAACAGTCATTCTTTAGAAGCTCACAGTTGTGAGTAGTTTCAAAGAATGGTCCATTTTGGAGGTTGGTGTAGGACAGTCATTTCCTTAGGAAATGGTCCAAATAGTCATTCCCTAGGAAATATTCATTCTCTCCAGGTTGCACTTTGTTTAGTGCTAGAGGAATGGCCCAGATAGGTGAATGGTCCAGGTTCAACAATCAAATACATGGATTCCCTAGGGGAGACTCATTCTCTCCAGGTTGCACTTTGTTTAGTGTCGGAGGAATGGCCCAGATAGGTGAATGGTCCAAGCTCATAAATTAGGATATTTTTTCTTCCTTTCTTGAGAAGAATAGTCCAGATAGATAATCGTTGATGTTTTACCTTCTGAGGGAAAATGCTCTTCCATATCTCACATATGTGAGTGGAATAATGGCCCAGATGATTAATTTTATATCATAACAATGTTTTCTATGTAGGATGATATCAGATGATATGATTGCTATGGAGAATGTATGTCTCTAGACAGTAGATGTATGCTACTATGGTGGATGTGTTCCACTGATTGTGACTATATGTCACTGATCAAGTATCCGTGTGATACTTGGTGTGGTAGTGTACTACTAGATTGTAGTTGTGTACTACTATCGATAGACACAGTTGTGTTCTATTGAATGACATTGTTCTGATTGCCTCGAAGATTATTAGTAGTGTTGGAAATGATTATCATCTGGATGGATGATCAATGGATAGAGATTCCCCAGATGAAAAATTATCTAGGACATTTATTATTCTAGGACATATGTTCAGATTTTTGGACAACTAAGAGGGGGGGGGGTGAATCAGTTGTTACCGAGATTAAACAATTATGCTTATTTTAAACTCTTGGCAGAGAACTGAATGAAAATCACAGTAATGCAGGGAAGTAAGCAATAGAATATTCAACATCATTCACACATATGAAATATACAAAGATAGATATTTTCTGAGGAAACCCATAAAGGGTAAAAACCTCTTCTTCTTTATATGATAAGTAATATTTACATTCTGTACATTATCATACTTATGAGAACCAACTCATAATGAGGCTACAACCTCTGTTTTGCAAGCTGCAACTTGTTGAGAGCACCAACTCTCTATTTTCTCTAGCACCTACTAGAAGGAAGCACCAACTCCCTGGTTTCTCTAGCACCCACTAGAAGGAAGCACCAACTCTGTAAGTGTTCCAGCACCAAATGGATGGAAGTACCAACTTCCAGTCACACAGGCACCAACCTGTATAACAGAGAACAATAGTTCTCCCTTGCACCACCCTGCCACCCTGGTTTCTCTAGCTGCAACCAGATGGAAGCTTCAACTCCCTGTGTTCAAGCACCTACTTGAACCTATGAGGAAAAAAGTACTCCCTAACACCTCCCTACCACCCATAAATATAAATCTTTGCTATATATAAATTTATCACAGTGATACAATATTTATCATTGGCTTACCAGACTTATCACTGTTCTGTTATGCTACTCTACTCTCCTGTATCAGTGTCTCTCTGTTTGCATCTTCTTGTGCTTTCTGATCTTCTATTTTCTCTACAAGAGCACCTCAGCCTTCCTTTATAGTCTCACTATCTTGCTACACAACCCTTGTTCTTTTTGTGCTTCTGCCCTTTTATGCTCTGTCCGCCATGTCCATTTAATGCACCATTCCTCTTCTCTATATTTTAGTTGCTGCACACTCCTCCTTCTACACTCCTGAATCCAACTCAACAACAACCACCTCATATCTTCTCTGTTCTGCATACTTATAGTCTCTCTACACCTTGTGCATGCTATCTCACCATGCTTCTTCATGCTCTGTCCATTTCGAGTGCTCTGTCTGATCATCATTGTAACTCTTCAGCTTCTCTGGTAGTTAAACCCATGCATCCATCATCACTGGGTGTTATGCCAAGATTCTTTCACCTCTCTAGCAGTCGAGACTCTTCGTCTTCTCTGTTACGGTTGAGCTCAACCTCTCTATTGAAGTTACAGGCTTCAACGCACTTCCATTTGTCAATCGCCTCTATGACCAGTCTTCATTCCACTGGCAGATTCCTTGAGAATCTTCAGCTCCTCTGGAAATCACACAAAAGTCTCTTTGAGTCCTCTGGAAAAAACCATCAGTAGTTTCTAGCAGTTACAATGTGAACCTTGAGATGGAGCCTAGCTATGCTAGTTCCTTCCACTTATGTGACCACCAAAGGTGACCACCGACTACATAGACATTTTGCCATTTCGACATTTCGGCATTCAACAATTCGACATTCGTTTGATCAAGTGTCACGACACTCCAACTCGCGATCCCCGAAATGGAGCTTGGTTGCACTATCTCCTTCCTCTAACTTCCGCAGATGTGACCACAACCTTATTCAAAACTGCATTTCACAATTTCGTGTTTCGTGAATTTGTTGTGAGTCACTCTGACTCTTCCAAATCCCGATATCCAAAACCAACACCAAAAGGTGTTTTTCGTATTTCTGCATTTTGGCATTCCAACATTCCTTGTGATGAAGTTTTTTGACACTCCATCTCCTGATATCCGAAATCTAAACAAAAGGGTGTTTCAACGTTTCACATTTCGTGACTTTGGGACTCCTGTGATGAAGAGTCTCGACTCTTGACTTCTCCAACTCTCGGTATCTGAAACTCCGGTTGATGTGCATGTTTCGGGATTTTTGGCATTTCACATTTCAGCACTTCGGGACTCCTGTGTTGAAGAATATTGACTCTTGACTCCTCCAACTCTCGGTATCTGAACCTCTGGTCGATGTGCTTGTTTTGGGTTTTCAGGGTTTCTCATTTTGCAATTTCGGGACTCCTGATGATGAAGAGTCTCTACTCTTCCAACTCTCGGTATCCGAAACTATCCTCTTGCTTTTAGGATTTTGGTGTTTCACATTTTGTGATTCCAAGACTCTTGATGATGAAGAGTCTCGACTCTTCCAACTACCACTATCCAAAACTGTCCTCCTTCCTTTGGGATTTAGGTGTTTCACATTTTGCAATTTCAAGACTCTTGATGATGAAGAGTCTCGACTCTTCCAACTTCCAGTATCTGAAACTATCCTCCTTCCTTCAGGATTTTCATAACCCTGCTTCACCTTTCTCTTTAAAGAACATGCAGGTTTTCCTGGATCCAACGTCGATCGGACCTCGGGCTCAGATCTAATGTTCATTAGGAATTCTCAATGGGATCCAAAGATCACTGTCACTTCTCCTCCCGGGCTTACACATCCACCTAACATGGAATAATTTCTGAGTATCAAAGGCCTCAACCTTTGATCCGCCTAAGATCTTGAGTACGTTATCTCTATTGAGCTTTGGAAATGACTTAACCTTGTCCCTGGTGCACACCTACACACTGCGTGCAACTCTGCGCTAATCCTCCTGAGCTTACATTGTCCCTGTTTTTCCATCACTGCATACACTGATCTTTCCATCAATGACAAGCACACCTGCCTGTAAACATGCCAACAATATCCCCCTTTGGCATTTATGGCAACCCTAAATGAATGTGCTAATCTGTTTGGATCTCCAACTATAACAGTCGGTCCATACCACTCCCTTTCTCCCCCCTTTGACATCAATGTCAATGAAAACATTCTCCCCCTGAGATATTGCAGTATTTTTAGGAGGTATCAGATATTCAATCAATACAAAAATCCCCCTAATAGGATGGACTCTCTTAGGTATGAGATGGGATGACACCCAACTTATGTCGAAGATATTCAAATGGTGTCTTGGCTAGGGGTTTAGTAAAGATGTCTGCAATTTGTTCTGTGGTTGGAATGTAATGGACCTAAACAACCTGATTGGTGACCTGCTCTCTCATAAAATGGTATTTTATGGGAATATGCTTGGTCTTGGAGTGGACTACAGGATTCTTAGACACACTGATGGCACTAGTGTTATCACAATGAATTGGGATCGGTGCAACGTATTTTACCTCCAAGTCTGCAAGTGTCTGAATCATCCATAATACCTGAGTGCAACAGGTAGCAGCAACAATGTGCTTTGCCTCTGTAGTTGATAAAGAAATGGAACCTTGCTTTATACTCAACCATGCTACTAGCGAATCTCCTAAGAAGAACGCACCTCCACTCGTGCTTTTCCTTTCATCCATGCAGTTAGCCCAATCAACATCTGAGTAGACTAATAATTGAAAATTCTGATTCTTAGGATACCATAGGCCATAGTTCATTATTGCTTTCAAATATCTGAATATCCTTTTGACAGCTAGCAAATGACTCTATTTAGGTGCAGACTGATTTCTTCCTACCATTCCAATAGCATGTATTATGTCTGGGCGAGATATTGTGATGTACAACAGGCCACTTATCATTGACCTATATGAACTTTGATCAACATCAAGTGATTCATCATTCTTGCTTTATTTGCATCCAGTAACCATAGGTGTGCCCACAGGCTTAGAATCTTCCATTTGAAACCTTTTCAAGATTTCTCTTAGATATTTTTCTTGAGAAATGAACATCCCTTCAGACCTCTAAGTAATTTGTAGACTAAGAAAAAATGATAGTTCACCTATCATAGACATTTCAAACTCAGACTCCATGGAAGAAGCAAACCATTGTACCAATGAATCCTTATTACATCCGAAGATGATGTCATCTAAATAGACCAACATGATGAGAAAATCATTATCCTCTATTTTGATATATAGATTATTGTCAATTGTTCCTCTCTTGAACCCT
>CBVK0101952068.1:0-14648 GCA_900067695.1 Picea abies
TTGTAACTTTGAGTCTTAAGTATGAGGTATTTGAGATTGACCTATCAAATTATTTTTTTGGCATTGATAGTAAACTCTTTTAACATTCTTTGATATGATCAATTTATTCTCTTCTATTTCTCGTGAAGAAGATATGGATGTATTTGTATATGATTGAAAATGTTGTGTATGTGATGCTGGTCACAAAAAATTATGATGTTGAATCCCTCCAATCTTTTCTATTGTTAAAGATATTTCTTGTTGCATATAAAGATTATATCAATTTATTGAAGAAATATATCATCCCATTAATTCAAGCAATAAATACCTTTGGTTTTCTTCCTTAGCATTCTCCTAATTCAAGATATATCTTTTAGCCAAAGAGGAGTACCACCTCTTTAAAAATGCAGGGGGATTCATATCCTCGTGAGGTTGTCATTTCAATCCTGACGAATTCAAGCATCAACATAACAATGTGTCGAAATATCGTGGGTAGTGTGGTCCCGTGGGACTTGGACAAACATACATGTGGGAGATTACGAAATTTCATTATGCTGCTCAGTTTGGATTTTATGCCCCCAGACCAAATTGCCAACATGTCCCTAAATGACTTGAGGAGGTTATGCTGCTCAGTTTGGATTTTATGCCCCCAGACCAAATTGCCAACATGTCCCTAAATGACTTGAGGAGGTGAGTTGCAACCCACGATAAAACTCTAACCAAGACTCAAATGGAAAAACCATTGGTGCATTGGATCCAGGTCACTGGGTTTCAGATATTGAGGCCCCTCCATTGTTGTTCCACTGCCTAGAAAAGAATTAATTGGAGGATCATCGGGACTAGGGTTTTTCTCAATGAGGGATAATGCAATTCTTGAACAAGAGGTCGATTTTCAAGAACATTGTGTCGAGTGATTGTGGGTAGTGTGGTCCTTGGCCAAATTTTTTTATGAGAGCTTAAAAAAGTCTGTTATGCTGCTCATTTTGGATTTTACGCTCTCAAACCAAATTACTAACATGTCCCTAAATGACTTGAGGAGGGGAGTTGCAACTCATGAAAAAAATCTAATAAAGACTTGGATGGATGAACTGTCAGTTTCATTGGATCATTGGCACAAATTTCTAGATAGTGGGGCCCCTATGTTGTCATTTCATTGCTCTAAAAAGTGTTTTTTGGAGGATCACCGAGCCGAGGGTTTTCTCAGTGCTTATTACATATGTCTGAAAATTTAAAACCTTATAAGGCCAGACATGGCATGGCATAGAAAGGCATGATATGGAAAGGAACGACATGGAAAGGTAAGGCAAGGCATGGCATGGAAAGGCAAGGTATGGAAAGATAAGGCATGGCATGGAAAGGCAATCCATGGCATGGAAAGTCAAGATAATGAAAGGCATGGAATGACAAGGGAAGGCATGGAATCGAAAGGAAAGACATGGCATGGCATGGAAATGCATGGAATATAAAGAAAATGAAAGGAATGGAAAGGCATGGCATGAAAAGGAAATGAATGGAATGGAAAGGCAAGGCATGTCATGGCAAGGCAAGGCATGGCATGGAAAGTGAAGGAAAGAAAAGGCACGGCATGGAAAGGGAAGGAAAGGCATGGCATGCCATGGAAAGGAAAGGAATAGAAAGGAAAGGAAAGGAATGGAATGGAATGACAAGGAAAGGCTTGACATCGCATGGCAAGGCATGCAAACTTTTTCACCTGGACTTAAAATGTCATAAACACTTCATTGGATGGAAATAAAATTAGTGATATAAAGTTAAGTCATAAGTCATATGGAAAGGAAAGGAAAGGAAAGACAATGAAAGGTATGTCATGGTATGGAAAGGAAAGGCATGGCATGGCATGCATGGGAAGGCAATACATGGCATGGAATGCCATGGAAAGGAAAGGCATGACATCAAAATGCAAGGCAAGGAATGTGGTGCAGACCCACTCGACCCTCAGGTCGATGATCCACTTACAGGATCATTCTTCGTTTCCCTTTGAGCTAGATAGACTCTTTCAATTCCTTGCTTGAATCTTCTTTCTTTTGATCCACAGGTCCTTTTAGAAGCTTCCCTGGCACAAGCTTGAGGAGGATAACATATGCTTGTTGATGTAAGCTCATCCTTTGGATGAGTCCCTCAGAGTACATTTAACGAACCCTAGGAATGAGTGGTTCGGACACATTAAGGGTCTTTCTATGTTTGTTTAACAAGTCCAAAGATAGAAAAATTGAGGGTTTTTTCATGTTTTGAGAGCCTGAAAAACACTTAAAGAGAACTCTCCCAGTTTCTTTTTCATAAATTAGTTCGACGAGACCGGAAAAGTGATAAACTATCTCTCATCGAACGTTTTCTTCAAATACTTTTATGAGCGTGAAAAGAACAAGATCGCTCTGCAATCTTTTCGTTTTTATGGAGCGTGAAAAGAGCTTAAAGGATACTCCCTTGTTTTTTGTTGTTTTTGTGTTACCATGACGAGCATGAAAAGATATCAAGGATCTTGAAAAATTTTAAGAGCCCACATTCTCAAAGGGCAGCAATTGTACGAGCATGAAAAGAACAAGATCGCTCGGCAATCTTTTCATTTTTATGGAGCATGAAAAGAGATTAAAGGATACTCCCTTATTTTTTGTTGTTTTCGTGTTACCATGATGAGCACGAAAAGATATCGAGGATCCTTCCCGAGTATACACTCACTCTAGATATCGAGGATATCTACTTTCTGATGGGGTTGTCACGATGTGGGTACCATGCTACTTTGACTGGAGGCAGAGGCGGCAAGCTTCCTATGAGCGAGTATGTTCGCCAATATTGTGTTCCCAAGGCGGAGAGAAGTAAGGGTAAGGTCACCATCTGGGGTGTCCAAAATCTGACCTTGCAGACTATCTTGTTTATCATTTTACCCATGGCCAGGAGCACTACTCCACACATGGCTCTCCAGATCTATTTCCAATATTCAATAGAGTGCACAGAACCTCAGGTTTTCAACTAGTTGGACGCGGTTCTCTACAGTATGAAGAGGAAACTAACAAAGTGCATAAGGGGTAACCTGAAGCAGTTTGGGTATGGGTCAATTTTGGTGTCATTCTTCCTTGAGAGGGGCCCACTGCTACGTCTATAGGTATATTGGGGTTTACCAGCCCCATAGGATCCAAGGATGTTGAGGTGGTGTAACCTCATGGCTCGACACGTATCAGGGCCTATAATCAAATATAACGATTCATTTTTTTACTGGTTGAGGCCCCAGATGTTGATGATCAATGACTATGCATATGCTGGGTTAGATTTCTGAGGAGATCTGGATTTGGTGTTTCTTGAGGATGCTCAGTGGGGTGACTTAGGTAAGAAGTACACATTTTGTTCTTAATGTTTTTGTTTTTTAAATTTTATGATATAAAAAAATTTTATGTCTTTGATCCAAGGACTAATCAAAAATTTATTTTGACAACACAGATTTGGGGCCGTATCGACCACCAGGAACATCTCCCATTCAGAGACAAGAAGAAGTGGCTCCAGTGGCAAGATGGGATGTTGAGGACTATGAGGCAGTTGAATAGAACTTAGAGGGGTTGACTTCGGATGTCCCGGACATTGCTATTGGGGAGATCCCAAGGCGTTATCAATGCCATACTATGGGTGTGTCTAAGTCTCTTAGTCGACTGCTCCGTAGGGTAGCCCGAGCAGTTGTATGTTACTATGAGCATCATCCATGACGCTAATTTGTAGAAGCCATGGGCTTCATATATTTTGATATTTTGGTCCTGAACAAAAACGTTTTGTGAAACTTTTGATCATTATATATCTATATATATACATGCGGCTTCTACCAGCTTATTTTGTTTTGTATAATACATGTGATGTGTGATTGGTTTTATAAGAGTCTCAGATATCTGTCTAACACATAATTAGCTAGAGGATCAATCAATGTATTTAGACACCTAGGAATGTGTTGATATTCGATATAATAAAAATGACATTCCAAGAGGTGAATTCATAGATATACCTGCAATAAAGTAGGACTTTGGATAGCATAGAAATTACTTAACTGTATCACTACTAGCTGTGAATCAAGTCATATAACCAGGTGGTGGATACCAAGTGAAATAGTATTAGTCAACAACTCGATGACGGCGCTATATTCTACGATATTATTGGTCGCACGACCGAGAAAAACACCTCGTAGACTGATAATTTCATTTGTAGGTGCATAAATTGCCCATGCAACAAAAGAAAAGTTTTGAGTACTACGACTAGCGCCATTAGCGAAGCCAATGTGGGGTAGCGAAGACTCTGACATGACGCAGACCTATCGGCCCTCGTGCCGAAGTCCACTCACAGGATCGTTCTTTAACCCTTTCGAGCTGGATCATCTCTTTCGGATTCCCTACTGGAATCTCCTTTCAAATTGATCCACAAGTCCTTTTTCGTTGCTCGCAATCTCGCGAGTTCGCGAGTCGTGAATCTTGATTGTTTTCTCTCAAATCCGTGATACCCGAGATCGCAAAATAGGTATAGCCCTTTCTTCTGTCAGTGCCCTCCTTGCACAACCACCGGCTAGGCTAAGCACTATCACTTCTCGCCTCTCGTGCCTTCGCAAGTTCAAAGGTCCAACATTAGCACCTTCCTTTTCCCGAACCTCCGAGAGGTGATGTTGACTTTTCTCCTCTCATTCTCGCTACTTGCAACTTCGCAATTCGAAGGCTCAAACTTTTGTTTCCTTATCTCTCGAGTCCCCGAGACGCGAGAGGTCAACGGGGTGTTGACTCCTCCAAATGTGTGACGTGTGTCCGTTGGTCTACTTCCCAGGCCCACCTTGCAGTTCTACCACGTGTTTCCTCCATGCCTCGGCTCTCATCACTTCATGACTTCGCGACTTCTACGGCTATGCTCTCGGTTCTCCGACTCACGAAACCCTAAAATGTGAAATGTGTGAGTGATATGATGGCCCCTGATGGCTTAGATCCTATGGCTCTATTTTCTTTTGAGCTTGCACTTAGAAAAACATTCACCATAATCCTTATTGCTTCTCTGTAAGATTTGATGGTTCTTGGGACTTCGCGAATTCCCCTCAAAGAATTCTGACCCTCCAAAGCTTCCTTGACGATTTCTACGAAATGAACACTGTGTCTCTTCGTGAAACTAGTTCACCAACAACCCAACGTTGTCGCGCCTTCTTCCAATACTTCAGGGTACTAGCTCTCTTGAGCTTTCCATCGACGACTTCGAAGACTCTATCTCTCCTAAGCTTGTTCGAAAAAACCCTCAAGTCCTTTGGGGAAAGTTCCTGCACACACTCCTTGCGTCACTTCTTCAAATACTTCCAAGTATTGAAGCTATTCGACTCTACGCACTCCCTGTGACAGTAGTCTTTCAATGATTTCACTCAGGTTGCAAACACTGAAGCTTCACTCGGCCTGCGCACTCCTTGCATGGCTCTTGTGCTCAACTAGCACTTCTTTGAGAATGAGAACAATGTTATCCCTCCTTAGCTTTCAGAGACGAACTTTGATTTCTATCAACGCACACCTTGCAGACAATTTCACTACACTCCTTACAGGAAAACTCTTGCTCAGATAGAGAAACAATTGAAACTCATTCCTTACTCTCCCTTTCTTCAAATTTCAGACATTTAAATATGAAATCATACATTCATGCATCAAAGCAAATGCATAACAGAGAGTAAACAAGCATATATCAATCATCATGTACAAACACAGAAAGCAATTGAACACCATGAGTCTGAACTAAAGATCTTTGTATTAATCCAGAACTTTTGTACATGGGTTTTTTTACTCTACACAGCTCTCTGCTTATGCTCTCCTATGCTCTCTTCTCATGCTACCAATGTTACAATAATACAAGGGAGGGTTTCTATATCTTGTTTCCCTCCAGCTCTCTAAACTGTCAAATCTAGGAATTTAAAGCTATCTACTTACATTAACTAACATAAATGCCTTCATCTACTACAGACGAGAGTGGGATGCTCAAGGTCTGTTTACATTCTACAAGTGCACCTCCACTTAATTAATTTATTTAATACCCGCACATTTCTTTCAAAACATTCCAAAACACTCTTGCCAACGTGTTGAAATGTGTTGGCACTTGTCCCAGCTGTCTTCCACCTCTGTACGTGCTTGTTGTTGGCGATGCTCTTGCATCATACTCCCTTGCTTGAAAATTTTCATGGGCTCCTGTCCATCAGTCCTCGCACGGTCTGTCCATGCTTCTAGATTTTGGTTTCATTTTCCCAGCTGGCATCTTCAACTGGATGTCCCTTCCACTTGACCAAGTATTCAAAATATTCCTTTCGCCTGGTCCTCTTACTAACCCTTTTGTCCAGTATGCTTTCCATCTGTGGCTTCTATGCAACTGGCATTTGTTTAGTCCATTGAACCTCTAGTTTTTCATTACCTATTCCTGCTTCCTCACCTTTGTATGGGTACAAATCTGAGACATTGAATATTGGAGAAATTTCGATCCCATCGGGTAATTCAATCTCATAAGCACTTGTCCCAAATTTCTTCAAGACCTTACATGGTTCGATCTTCTTCATCTTCAGTTTGTTATATGTCCCCTTCGAGAACCTTTCCTTTCTCAGATGTGCTAGAATCAAATCACCAACCTCAAATTAAATTTGTCTCCTGTGTTGATCTGCTCTATGCTTATACTCTTGGCTCGAGTTCTGCAATCGCTCCTTCACCTGGCTGTGAAGTTCCTTCATCGCTTCTGCAAAATCCTCTGCACTAACACTCCTAGTTGCATTCTGTTCTGAATCTCTCAATTCAGAAACTCCTCTTGGCTACATCCCATAAACAATTTTGAATGGACTCTTCCCTGTGCTTCTGTTGATTGAATCATTATAAGAAAAATCCTTCTGTGGCAGAATATTGTCCCACTGACTATGGTTTTCTGTCACCAAGCTCCTCAGCAAGTCTCCCAAACTTCTGTTCATAACTTCTATCTATCCATCCATCTGAGGGTGATAAGTTGAACTGAACGACAAGTTCATTCCTAGCTTTTTCCATAAGGTTCTCCATAAGTGTCCCATGAACTTGGTGTCTTGATCCAAAACTATGCTCCTTGGTAAGCTGTGAAGTCAAATGACTTCTTTGAAAAACAGATTTGCAATGTGAGTTGCGTCACTAGTTTTCTGACACGGTATGAAGTGTGGCATCTTAGAAAATCTATCTACCACCACAAAGATCGAGTCAAACCCTCTTTGTGTTCTCGGCAGCCCCAATATGAAGTCCATACTGACTGCATCCCACGGCCTGTCAGGGATGGGTAACGGTTGATAAAATCCTGCATTCTATCTCTTTCCTTTTGAATGTTGACAAATTTTTCATCTATCCACGAATATTTCGATGTCTTCTCTCGTTCCTGGCCAATAATATGACTCATTTATCTTTGAGAATGTCTTTTCATGACCAAAATGCCCAGCCAATCCTCCACTATGTTTCTCCTTCAGCAAATTCTCCCTCATGGAGCATTTTGGAATACAAAGTTGATTACCCTTAAACAGTAATCCTTCCTTGATCATGTATTATGTCCATTGGCTTATGTCCCTGAGAATTGGATTCTCAGCTACTTCATACACTTCTTTAAAATCTAGATCATCTCTGTACATGTCCCTGAGATCATCAAAACCCAATGTTTTGACTATGAACTCCTACAACAGCAAACATTTCCTGCTCAAAGCATCAGCAACTTTGTTAGTTGTTCCAGAAATATGCTTAATTACAAAAGTAAAGTTCCGCATGTATTCAACCCATTTAACATGTCTTTGATTCAACTTCTCCTGTTGAGTCACAAATTGCAAAGCATGATTGTCACTGTATAAGACAAACTCCTTAGGAATCAAGTAGTGTATCCACTTCTTCAATGCCTGAATAATAGCATAGAACTCCTTGTCATACGTGGAGTATTTCACTTTCACTTCATTCAGCTTCTCGCTAAAGTATGCTATCGGCCTGTCTTCTTGGCTCAAGATTGCCCCTATTGCAAATCCACTTGCATCACATTTTACTTGAAATGTCTTTTTGAAATCCGGCAACACCAGAATTGGTTGTTCCATGATTTTCTTCTTCAACAAATTAAAACTTTTCTCAGCCTCTTCTGTCCAGTGAAAAGACTTATGTCTTTTCTTCACTGTGTCCATCATTGGTGCACTAATTCCACTGAAATTCTTGATGAACTTCCTGTAGAAACTATCCAATCCATGAAAACTTTGAACTTCAAAGATATTCTTTGGCGATGGCCAATTCTTAATCACCTCCACCTTATGTGGATCCATCCTCAATTTATCTGCAGAAATAACAAAACCCAAATAAATGAGCTCTGTCTTCATGAACGAGCATTTCTTCATGTTTATCAGCAACTTCTCTTGCTATAGCCTATGCATCACTGTAGCCAAATGTTTCATATGCTCTGCCTCTGTTTTACTGAAAATCAGTATGTCATCAAAATACACAATGACAAATTTTCCAATGAAATCCTTCAGAACTTCGTTCATCAACCTCATGAAGGTACTTGGCACATTCATTAAGCCAAATGGCATAACAATCCATTCATACAACCCTTCATTAGTCTTGAAGGTTGTCTTCCATTCATCACCTTCTCTCATACGAATCTGGTGATATCCACTTTTCAAGTCAATCTTTGAAAAAAATTTGGCCCCACTCAAGCAATCCATCAGATCATCCATTCTTGGAAATGGAAATCTATACCTGATGGTTATCTTGTTAATTTCCCTTGAGTTGGTACACATCCTCTAGCATCTGTCTTTCTTCGAACTGAGCACTGTCGGAACAAAACACAGACTCAAGCTTTCTCTCACCAACCTCTTGTCCATTAAATCTTGGACCTGTCTTTTTACTCCTTCATTTTCCTATGGTGTCAATCTATACACTGCTTTGTTTGGTAAACTATCTCCAGGTATGAGATCAATATGATGACTCACACTTCTGATCAGTGGCAACGAACGAGGTAGTTCATCCACTACTATGTCAGCAAATTCTTCCAACATTTTCTAAACCTCTTGCGATAAATCATCTACCCTTGTACTAGTTAAAACAATTTTTGGCTTCCTGACCATAATGAATTACGGTTCCTCCTTCTTCTTGACTTCTGTAAGAAATTCCTTCCCACTCATGAGAAGTACAGTGCTGCTTATTTCAGGTTTTACTTCCTTGTCCTTAATCAGCAACAACATGTGAGTTCTCCCATTCTTCTCTAGGGTGTGTGTGTTCTTCCTCCCATCATGAATCACATTTCTGTCATATTGCCATGGGCTACCTAGAAATAGATGACAAACATCCATGGGAATAACATCACAGAGTATTTCATCCTTATACCCACCTATTTTAAACTCAACTAAACATTGTTTAGTGACATTTACCCGATGTCCTTTTTGTAGCCACAAAACTATGTATGGGCTTGGATGTTCAATTGGCTCCAGCTCTAGCTTTTCTACCATCTCTATAGAAATGAGATTATCTGTGCTACCACTGTCCATGATGACTTTGCATACCCTGTCCTTGGTTTTGCAAGCAGTCCAAAAAAGATTGTTCCTTTGGACCGAACTCTCCACCTCTTTCTCTGGCATTAAGAGAACTTTTCAAATCATCAGCAATCTTCTTCCTTCAGTGTCTTCTGCCTCAACATTCCACCTTTGTGCTTTGGCGATGTGAGTTTCACCACCTTCCTTCTTTTTATCTAGACATTCATAAGACTTGTGTCCATTCTTTCCACATGTGAAGCATTTCACCACTCCACCTCTTCCTCTTCCTCTACCTTTGGTACGAGGAAAAATGTTTCCATCAGCATACTGACCTTTATGTTCAGTATGTTGCACTCTCTGTGAACTTCCACCTCTCTCAATTTGAGTCTGAGGTTTCTTCCACTCTTCCTTGGGTTTCTTATTTCTATCCTGGGCAACTGCTTTGCCTCTGGGTTGAATTCTACCTCGGCCTCTTTGACCTTGTTTTCGGCTCAGCTTCTCTCAGCTTTTAGAGCCATCTGATAAGCATCTTCCACCGTTTGGATGGTCATTATGCTCATCTCATCCTGAATGTCGTATCTCAGACCATTCATGTACCTAGAAACTTTTTCATCATCACTCTCGTGATGACCTTCCCTAATGTTCAGCCTGTAAAATCCTTCAGTGTACTCCTTTACTGTCATCATCTTCTGTCTCAAATTTTGCATTCTCTGAAACAGAGTAATTTGGTAATCCCTGAGAATAAATTTTTCCTTCATCTTTGCAATCATCCTATCCCAACTTTTGATCTTTTGCTTGCCTTTGCAGTGTCTATTAGCTTGTAGCTCATCCCACCACAATGTTGCATGTCCTTTCAATCTTGTGATAGCATGTTTGACCTTTTTGTCTTCCTCAACATCTTCATAGTCGAAATATGTGTCTAGAGCTCTAATCTAGTCTAGAAGCTCTTCAGCATCCAGGTTTCCTTCGTATACTGGAATATCCATTTTTTCCTTAGCACCCATTCTTGCAACATCCCTAAGTAGGCATTCAGTTGCTGCATCTTCTGCTGTGACTTCATCTCTTTCATGTCCAGCTTCATCTCCACTTTCAGAATCACTAACATCTCCAACACTGGTTGTGCACCTCTGTGTTGTCTCCGTGTCCTCCAGTCTGGCGTGTATGTCACGCAGCTCTCTTTCCATGGCTGGATTTTGCACCTGCCTACCCCTTCCTCTTGGCATTTCCCTATCCTCTAGTGGATTGGGTGTTTGTCTGTCTCTTCTTCTCGATGGCATGGCTAAGATTCTCTTTCTCACTTTCCCTATCTGAAATATACAAACAGAGTCAAGCTCTAATACCAAACCTGACACAGACCTATCATCCCTCATGCCGAAGTCCGCTCATAGGATCGTTCTTTAACCCTTTCGAGCCAGATCAGCTCTTTCAGATTCCCTGCTGGAATCTCCTTTCAAATTGATCCATAGGTCCTTTTTCGCCGCTCCCAGTCTCATGAGTTTGTGAGTTGTGACTCTCAACTCTTTTCTCTCAAATCCACGATACCTGAGATCGCGAAATAGGTATAGCCCTTTCTTCCGTCAGCGCCCTCCTTGCACGACCTCCAGCTAGGCTAAGTCCTAGCACTTCTCGCCTCTTGCGCCTTCGCGAGTTCAAAGGTCCAACCTTAACACCTTCCTTTTCCTGAACCTCTGAGAGGTGATGTTGGCTTTTCTCCTCTCGTTCTCTCTACTCGTGACTTCAAGAGTCGAAGGCTCAAACTTTTGTTCCCTTATCTCTCGAGTCCCCAAGATGTGAGAGGTCAACGGGGTGTTGACTCCTACAAATGTGTGATGTGTGTCTGTCAGTCTACTTCCCAGGCCCACCTTATGGTTTTTCCATGTGTTTCCTCTGTGCCTTGACTCTTGGCACTTCATGACTTCGTGACTTCTATGGATATGCTCTCGGTTCTCCAATGTTACAATAATACAAGGGAGGGTGTCTATATCTCGTTTCCCTCCAGCTCTCTAAACTGTCAAATCTAGGAATTTAAATCTATCTACTTACATTAATTAACATAAATGCCTTCATCTACTACAGACGAGAGCGGGATGCTCAAGGTCTGTTTACATTCTACAAGTGCACCTCCACTCAATTAATTTATTTAATACCCACACATTTGTTTCAAAACATTCCAAAACACTCTTGCCCACATGTTGAAATGTGTTGGTGCTTGTCCCAATTATCTTCTGCCTCCGTACGTGCTTGTTGTTGGCAATGCTCCTGCATCACGACATATGGAAACCAAGCACAATGCAAGATAAGCGATCGAGGGCAGAACCAAATAACTAAAAATCATACTAAAGTAACACACAAAAAGTATGATACAATAAAATACAAGAACTCATGCACAGATGATCTAAGCATAGTACTTCTTTCAATAAAGCCCATTTATGGGTTCACTCAAAGGGATACCGTCATAGTCCACTAACTCATAAGCTCATTTCTTCAACACTCATATGATGATATAAGGACCTTGCCACATAGCCTCAAATTTTTCAACTCCTAGCACATCTCGATCTTGTTCATAAAGGAGAACCAGATCACCTTCAGAGAAAACACGTGGCTTGACATGTTTGTCATATTGGGATTTGACATGTTTCTTCTGGGCTTCTATAACTAGGGTGGCATCATGACGGGTTTCGTCTAGTTGCAAAAGATACAACAGACACTCTTCTTCAGCAGAAGTGTTTGGGAGAAGTTTGATGGCTAGCTTTAGAGATGGTATCTCACATTCAATCGGCAAGATGGCTTCTAGACCATAAACTAACTGGAAAGGTGTAAACCTAGTAGCAGACTTAACGGATGTCCAGTAAGCCTACAATGCTGAAAACAACATCGTGTGCCAACTCATTTTGTTAATCCATATCATTCGTTGAAGCATGGTAATGAGAAATTTGTTTATTGCTTCAACCTGGCCATTGGCCTGTGGGTAATAGGGTGTTGAGTTTTCATGGTGAAGACCCAACTTTTCGGTGAGTTCTGACATCATGAAATTTCTAAAGTGGCTATTGTGATCAGTAATGATAACTTGAGGAACACCTAACTGAGAAATGATGTGATTGAATATGAATAGTGCTACGGTCTTTCCAGTATTGTCGAATGTAGGCATCGCCTTGACCCATTTCATAAAATAATCTATAGCTACAATAATTTATCCATGCCCCCCAACCGAGTGAGGGTGATATGTCATGAAATCGATACCCCATTTCACAAAAGGTCCAACGGAGACTACAAGGTGCAAAGGAGCAGGGTGTGATCGGATTTTGTTGTTATAGTTTTGGCAAGCGTGGCATTTTTGGACAGCGATAATACAATCATTGAATAAAGAAGGCGAAAAATACCCAGCTCATAAGATCTTCTGGGAAATATCATACCCAGACATGTGACCACCACATGCTCCAGAATGGAAGTCATTTAAGGCTTTCCCGGCTTCGTCAAAGGTGAGGCATCGTCAAAAAACAAAGTCAATCCCATGATGATAAAGAGTATCACTGAGGATAATATACTGATGGGCTTGGTAGTGTATTCGACTGTAGTCAGTGCTAGAAAAATAGGGCTGGAAAGTCTGAGTCTGGAGATATATGATGATATCCCCATACCAAAGGTCATCGGAACTGATCAGAAAAAGGGATTCATCAGGTAATGAATCCTCTGCTATGTTTTTCATCTCAGAATAGGGAAGGTCACATATCAATTTGGAAAACACCAAGGATTTCTTGGACTTAGTGCATTTGAATTCTAAGTCAAACTCCTGGAGTATGAAGATCCATTTGGAGTATTTTCCCCCTAGCAATTAGCGTGTAAGAATGTGTTGCATAGGGTTGCAATTGGAAATCACAGTAGTCTTGCATAAAAGGATATAGTGTTGGAAACATTGAACAGCTTGGACAGCGGCCAAGGCCAGTTTTTTAACATGTAAATACTTGGTTTCAGTAGTCATGAGACTCTGACTCAAATAATAAATGACATGTTCTTCATGAGAATCATCCTCCTGAACTAGAACCATAACAATGGTAGAGTCTGAGGCTGCGAGATACAAGAAATAATCTCGACTGTAATCGGGTGGGAAAAGTAGTGGGGTACGAGTTAAAGTCAATTTTAAAGCATCGAAAGCTTTGTTGGTAGTGGTATCCCATACGAACTCAGAACCTTTCTTGAGCAGTCGAGTAAATCCAAGAGTTAACTCAGTATAGTTTCCGATGAAACGACATAGAAAGTTTCCCTTCCCTTGCAAACTTTGTAGCTGGCGAAGTGAGGAAGGAGGAGGGAGATTGAGAATCACCTTGACCTTCAAAGGATCTACCCTAATCCCTTGACGTGAAACAATAAATCCCAAAAGTCGGTCGGATTCTACACAAAAAACACATTTGTGTGGGTTTAAGCGTATACGGTAAAACCGACATCGGAGGAAAATGGCTCGGAGGTGTGTTGGATGATCGACATGATGCATGGAATGAGCCAGTAGGTCATCAAGATATGGTTGGACAATGTGCTTTATATCATGAAAAGCATAAGACATAGCACATTGAAAAGTTGCGCCGGCATTCTTTAAACCAAAGGGTAGTTTTCGGTAGGAAAAAGTGCCCCAAGGACAAATAAAAGTGGTCTTGTGTTGGTCAACGGGTACGATATTTATTTGATTATATCCGGAGAAACCATCCATCAAAGAGAAGATTTCACTTTCGGCACAATCGTCAATGATCTGGTCAATGAAAGGGGTGGGAAAGTTGTCTTTAGGACAAGCTTTGTTAATATCCCTATAATAAACGCACACGTGGATCGTACCTTGTTTGTTGTTAACCAAAACAAGATTGGAAACCCAGTCAGTTAAAGCCATAGGGTAAATAAAGCCAGCTTTAAGAAGTTTCTTGACTTCAAGCTTGATAGCAGCTGCTTTACGTGGGTGGACCAGACGAAGTCGTTGCCGGACGGGTTTAGCACTTGGGTATGTCTTAATCTTGTGTACAACAATGTCAGGATCAATACCAGGCATTTATTCATAGCTCCATGTGAAGACGTCACAAAATTATTGAAAAAGAGACTTGTAGGTGACAACTTCATCATTGGAACATGAAGCTCCAATATGCACATTTTTGACAACTCCAGGTTTAATGGATATGTCGAGGGGGATGGT
>CBVK0101952111.1:0-15815 GCA_900067695.1 Picea abies
TGTTTGTACATGATTTAGCTAGATCTCCTGTGCAGGTTTCCATGAAACACTGACAAAAATCACACCCAACACAGGTGTCTAATAATTTTTCAAAAGAGAGAAAAATCGACGCTCTAGTTGTAGAATAACCAGAGTGCTACATCGCTCCCTAAAGAACTACAGGGGAGCGTCGATACTGAAATCGATGCTCTGGCTATAAAGGAAAAAGGGCACGGGTTTTTGAGAATGAAAAATGATCAACCCAGAAAATAAAAACTCAGGAAGGCTTGATCATCAGTCTGTGAGATGACTTCAGGACTGACAACACATGTATTAAAGAGGAAAAATATAGTGAGTAGGATTTGAAAATGAGCAAAAGCTAAGACAAGACCAAGTAAAGAAACCAAAACTGAAAGCTTCGATCCCTAGTGGAGTCGCCAATTTCTGTTGTAGGAAAATTCCCTTACGGACAGGTGAATGTCCTCTTGGATCCTAGACGTCTATGACCAAGACAAAAAAATGCTAACATTGAACACTCAAATTCCTTTAAATTTAGCTAAACTAGTCAAAGGAAAAAGAGGAAGAAAGCACAATGTACCTTTTTTCTGAAGCTTGGCCTTTCTCAGTTCAGGATGAACTTGATCTTCAAACCCTTTAATGAGTTCTGCAATTCAATAGACAACAAAGACAATGCATACTTCCTATTCTACCAAGATTAGTTTAAACAAGATTTATCAAGAAGATACAAGCTTATGCAAACAAACACAAACTTGAAGAAAAAAGGCCAAGCATCTATATTAATGAGAACATAACAAGGTACTTACAATCTGTATATGTAGATGTAACAACCTCACAAAGTCCTCCTTGTCCAACCCCTTACTTGAAAGACCTGACAATTCTTTTCACTGATATTCTCCCCGTTTTCACCATGAGAATGCCTCCTTATATAGGCTTTTAGAGGCTCAAACACCTTAGCTATATTTGGAATAAGTTGAGGATATGACTCCATCAGTTGTGGGATTTCCCTTAGATCCAGCCTATAACTTGGATTCGAGCCAAACTAAATCGGATGCTTTCTAGTTGTCCTTAGAGATAAGGGGGATTCCTCCCCAATATTCTCTCAACATATCTATGCTCCCTTAAAGCTGGCAATAGAGCGCTATAGTGATTCTTGATAAGTGGACAAGGAGCGCTAGCGCTCCCTGCATGTGAGCAGGGGAGCGCTGATCTCTAAAAATTAGTTTAAGATGATCTTTCTTCAATGAAATTTTTTTGTAAGCTTTTCCAAATGATATGTTTTCCTCTTCTAAAAAATATTAGAGCGTGTACCAAGTGTTCTTATAGTGTCATCCGCAATGCGAAACATGCGGGACAAAAATATGATGTTTGCGACACTTGCGACAAAAGTGCGACACTTACGACAATGAGAATGGGACATTATCGAAATGAGGAATTTTGATGTGTAACACTATCCTTCCTGTAGGGTTCAACCAAAGAGATCCCGAATGGTTAAATTTAGATTTAAATTTATCAAGGATAGGTTGACAAGAGGAAGAGGGCATAGTTTCCAGGCTGATAGGGATTCCTGGATATTTTAAAGATTGCCATTTCTCGTTGTATTGGGAATTAAATATGATATCTATTGCTCTGGAAAGATTGGGGCTGATGTTCCATGTGTAAAGTTGACTTTTGGCATTATTTACGGGTCCTCTAGAAGGTTTAGTGAACATGTCCAAAATTCTTTTAAATCTTAAGGCAAGGATGGTAGAGGTAACACTAATCAGGAGGGTGTCATCTGCAAATTGAGAGTGATTTATCCTTTTGTTTCCTCGAATGATTTTAATTCCATGAATGGATTTTTGGATTCTGACAAAGTCCAAGGATTTGCTAAGTGATTTTTCCATAAGGATATAAAGCATAGGAGAGAGGGGGCATCCTTTTCTTAGACCCTGGGAGGCTCTAAAAAAATCAGTATGACGACCATTTACTAGGGGTGCTATCCAAGGGTTATAAAATCAAGATGAAACCCAACTGAGGAAGGAGGTGTAAAGCCAAATTTAGCCAGAAAAACTAGGAGGAAATTGTGCTTGGCTCTATCAAAAGCATTATCCATATCAATTTTGATAATCATTCCTTTCTCTTTTCTGGAGTTCCTTGAGTGGATTGCCTCTTAGATAAGGATGATATTATCTATTATTTGTATTTTTTCAATGAAACCTCCTTGAGAGGGAGAGATGAGTTTGGGAAGCAGAGGTTTGATCATGTTTGTAATAACTTTGGATATGATTTTATAAGAAACATTGCAAAGAGAAATGGGTTGGAATATGTTGATGGAGGATGGATTTACCTCTTTGGGAATAAGAGCCAAGAAGGATGAGTTGGTGCTGCCTCCAATACGCACTGATATATGTACATATCTAACCATCTGAGTCAGATCAAATTTTATGATACGTCAATTGAGTTTGTACAAGTGTGTTGAGAAGCCATCATGACCCAGGGATTTGTTTTCTTCCATTTGTTGTATTGCATTAAAAATTTTAGACTCTTGGAGCTCTTATGATAATGAGATACTATCTTGCTGAGAAATGGTTTGAGAGATATCTTCCAATAGTTCAGTGATGTCCTCTTGGTGTTGGGATGTTGGTTCAGAGTATACCTTTGAAGTGATGAAAGGCTACTTATTTTATTCTAGCAAAGGAAGAGACCACTTCTCCACTCTCAATTATGATTTCCTTAACACTGTTCCTCCAGATCCGAGCTTGAGCCTGTCTATGGAAGAATTTTGTGTTTCTATTCCCTGCTTTCAACCATATTCCTATAGATTTAAATCTCTAGTTTTCCTCCTCTACTCTTAAAGTACTATGGTATTTATGGAAGGCTGTATGCTCTTCTCTTAACAAACATTTTTTTATTGTTTCATTTTTAGCCTTTTCTTGGAAATCTTCCACCTCTTTGAAGAGAGATATTATTCGAAAAATGGGGATTTGTATACTTTTTTGACCCAAGGCCTTATTTATTTCTTGGTTATTTTTAACTTTTATTCCCAAATGTGAACTGGAGATCCCACAATCCAGCTAGACCATGAGGAGGAGATGATGTCCAAAAAGGACGGGTCCTGAGTCCAAATGGGATTAAAAAGAAAATAAATCAGCTACAGGTCCTCTTGTTATGAAATATATAATGAGATTGACCTATGGTCAGAGCCTCCCCATGGTAGACTGTTATATGAGTAGGAATGTTGTCTTTAAGATAATGGTTACTGACTAAACATTTGTCTAGTCTCACTGCTATGTGGCCTTTCCCCTCCCTCTTGTTGGTCCATGTGTACTTGTTTTTCTTTGGCTAGATGTCAGATAAATCAAGGGAGGATATCAAGTATTCCAGATGCTCTCTTGAGGGATCCCTAACTATGATTCCTCCTCTTTTTTCTTTTGGATGTAGGGTATTGTTGAAGTTTCTTGCAATGATAAATCAAGTATTTGTGCTCAAATTTTGGAGGCCTAGGAGTGAGTTCCAACATTGAAGTTTTTCATGATAATTGTTTGGTATGTATACATTGATTACAATAAATGTCTCTCCCATCACCACTAAAGAGAGAGAGAGACTTGAATCCAATGGAGATTAGACTGGCTACTCTCAAGTTGGAAAAGACGACAATTCCAGAGCCTGTATAGACCACCCGATGCACCTCGAGAGCTGACTGCTAATCCTTTACTTATGTTCCAAAATTTATTACTTTGGAGAATAGTTTCTTCCTGTTACATTTTGGTTTGTTGGAGGGGAATCATCATTGACAAAAATATGATCATAACGATTCAAATTGGTATCAGGTTTAAGTGGAGCTTTACCTTTTTTGGGAGAGGAAGCCGAGGAAGTTTGAACTTTTTTTGGCTGTGATCTCGCTTTTTTTGGTTGTCTTCATTTCTTTGGTTGTTGCCATTGCTCATTATCCTCTTGAGGCTCTGGTTCTTGGACTAATTTAGGGATTTTTTTGGAAAAATTCCCATATTCATGACAATTCTTGCATTTAAAGGTGAGTTGCACATAATCTACATATTGTAGGCATGTCCATTCATCCAAAGTGAGTTGAACCACTTCAGGGAGGCCATTTTACAGATCAAATTCAACACATATGTGTGCACAATCCTGGATTCCTTCCTTTGGTTCTACTATGTCAATATATTTTCCTAGGGTGTTCCCAATGGCTCTTATTGTTTCATCATTCCATCATTGAAGGGGAATGTAAGAAAGGCAGACCCAAACTAGAATTTCTGAAGGTATATCATTTTCAGAATTGAAATCTAGTGTCCATCTGTTAAGATAAATTCCTCTAGAGTACATAAAATATGGTCCGCTTCTGAAAATCAAATCCTTGTCTTCCTTTGATTAAAAAAGAAAGGAAAAATAACCTCTTCCATAGAAGGCATGAGAGAGGTTTCCATTAATAAAGGGTTTCCAGTTCTTGTCTACCCATATGGCCATATATTTGGGAGATGACCATATACCTATAAAATGTCCTATTAATCCATTTTATTCTAGCGTAAGGGCCATATTTCTGGATGAGCTTAAGGGCCATATTTTTTTCACAAACCTAGAGGGGGAAGATTTAATCGCTTTGCTCAAAGAATCTACCGGTGTTGAGAAGGATACGCTGTGAGGAGAGAGGGGGAGGGGGAGAGGGTGGGGGCTAAGGGAAGCCAACACTCGAGGAAGAGACCATGGCATGGAGAAGGGAGAGGGAGCTAGGGTTTACATGGATATTTCCAAGTCTTCCTAATTTTGAATTTCAACATTAATATATAAATTCTAATATATTATATTGATTTTTATTTTATTGAAATAACCACGTTAAATGATTAATCTTGATACCTCTAACATAATTTTCTTGCTAATGTTTCTCATGATAGGATGATGCAAAGCTAATTTTGATTTGAAGATGATCATATCTATAGAAATTCTAACATTCCTATGTGAAAGTGGATTCTCTCTGACATTGTTTAATCGTAGATAACAACCTATTTCACCATGTGATGTCACACCCATTATGTAAACGAAGACTAGTTGTGCTTTTCCTCTTTCTATAATAACACATGTATATCTTTCTTCCTCATGGTTGTGTCATTATGTAGTAGTGAATGACTTGATTGTATGTTCCGCTACATGACCTTGCCAATGATTTGGTTGTCTATGATAGCGTGATACATAACATTCTTGATACTTAATCCAAAACTAAGCAATGATGTCACATGTGTAGATCCATTTTGGTGATTTTAAAAGATGAAGCATGAGTCTTTAGTAGTATTTCAACAAATTTTCAGTATCATACCTCCATAAACATGTTGCACTCCAAGTTTCTTTCAAGAATATCTTGTATTGAAACTATCTGGATTGCAAGGTATAAGTTGAGAAAATAAATAAAGTATAGGCTCTACAATTAATGGTAATCATGAGGTATGCATAGCCATTTCCATTCCCAAGTCATTAGTGCATCTATTCCATGAATTCATTATAGACACCATCGAAACTTTTGAACGTGGAAGCAATATATAATCATATTTTGACTAGATATTATGCTGGAAAATTAATAAATATATATATGGTATACATGTTATAACATTAATCTCTATTATGATTATTTATATCACAACATTTTTCCGAGAAAAAAATGTAGCTTCTATTCTAGAAGAGAAAAGTTACAATCCAAAGGCACTTAGTGCATAGCTTTTACATAATCAAAATGTGATAAAAAACCTAGTATGATCTACCCAAATGGAACCAAAAATATGTGGACAAGATAGTAGTCTTCAACACATAGAATTAGATATAACCTCCATTAAGGCATATAACTAAAAATAATATAAAGCCCTAAATTCCTAGTCTAATAAAAGTGCACAAGAGTTACAATTCAATAAAAGGTCCCTCTCTCTTGGATATCAGAGCTCCATTAGAAAATTCTTCCATAATCAAAGAATTTTCATTCAGGGATAAAGCTTCTTTGGATAGAGTATCCGTCGAAGTGTTGAGATCACAATAAATATGCATAAATCCAATCTGACTGAATAAGCCAACGATGGTTTTCAACTGCTATCCAATTTGTAGAATACCTAATTTGTCAATCTGAATTAACCCTAACATCCAATCAATACATAATTTGGAATCACTTAAAACTTGAAATTTTGTCACATTTCTCTCAACTACACATTTGAGCAATGTAATGAGCACATTAAACTCCCCAAGATTAATTATACCAGGCCCCGTATTAGCTTTGCTAGAAATAAAGTGGCCATTAGAGAAATGAAGCTTGAACCTGATTCCACTATTTATAGTTGATCCATGGCAAGTGCCATCAAAGAAACTCCATGCTAGTTGCTTGTTGATTTCAAGAGTACCAACCTCCCCACATTCATTCTGAATTTTGGAGTCTTTATTAAAAGGAAAAAACACAAGGGATTGTTGTGTGACTTTAAATGTAGGAGTCCATTTTGTCTTCGAATACACCCTCCTTTCGAGCCATCCAAAGTCCCCATGACACTATGATAAGAAGTAATCTGAACTCCTTCAATATTGGAACTGAAAAGAATTCCTTAAAGCATTCAGACAATGTAGGATTATCCACAAGGAAAAAAGTCCCAACTGGCTTACAACCTCCTTCTAGACCTGGCGATAGAATCAACACTCTTAGAATAAGTGATCATTCTATTCCATCGCATGTATACAGAGGTATAAAATACTAAATCCTTGTTTACCTCTAGTTTACAATCAATCCCATGTCAGCACCCGCTCCTTTAACACAAGAAAAAAGAATAGTATTCCATTTGCGGGTTCCCCCTTGATTTTCCACAATTTTTGGTACCACCAAAGGTTCTTTTCATCAACTACCAAAATCATGGCATGATAATCTAATTTAGCAGAATAAAGGCCTCCCAATTTTTTAAAATACCATACCAATTCATCCTTGACCCGTGATAGATGAATATATGCCTTTTTAAATTTTGAGATATAATGTGACTAGGCCTGATGCCAATTGTCCTGCAAAATCAAATCTTTTGCAGAGAACCAGCCTTGCTTCTATATTGTAGTAAAAATGTCATTACCTATTTTATTTAGTGTGCACACTCCTTGATCTTGAAGAGAACCAATCAGAGCCTCAAGAAGAAAAATATGTTCTCCACATTAAACAATGGTATATGTATTGATTCTTACTCGGGATCCAAAGCCTACTTTCTAGGCCAAGTAACATCCAATAATGGGAAAGGACACTGAAAGGGCCCTCCGTTGATTGGTGACATTAATCGTGGGCATATGAATTTTCCTAATCCAATCCATAATCAAATATGGGGCTATATATTTATCCACTAGGATGCAACTCCAAAGAGTGTCTTGAGTTAATAAAACCCACAAGTATTTGGCTGCCAAAGAACAACCAAAAAGAAACCAAAAAACAACCAAAGAGCATAACATCTTTCAAACCCCATCCTCCCAAGAACTTTAGCTTGGAGAGACTATTCCAATTTACCAAATGAGAACCATGATAGTATGTACTTCCCTTCCATAAGAAATTAAAGTAGTGTTTATCAATATGGAATAGAATCCCTTTCAATATGAGAGCTAACAAATGACAATAAACATGGATTGCCTTGACAACAAATTTTATGAGTACTAATCTTCCTCCACATGAAATCCAATGGTTTCACTAGTGGTTTATTCTTTGTTCAATCCAACTAAGAATCCAATTCCAATATTCTATGTTGTAATTGTTTGGTTTAATCATGCAGACAAGGTATTCCAACCCATTCCCTAATACATGCACAGGAAAATTGAATAAAGTTGAAAATAAATGCCTATTCTCCTCCCTTAATTTTGGAAGATATACTACATATTTGATCATATTAATGAGAATTCCTGCTACATCATAGAAAAGTTTTAGAATATCCTTGAGAAATATACCTTCATTTGTTTCACATAATCAAAATATTATCACGTCATCCATGCAAATAAAATGAGGAAGACTTTCACGACACCCCATCTTGATCCCTTGGAATGAATTTACCCTTTTGGCCTCGACGAGAGTGCGATTGAGACCATTGGATACAAGCAAGAAAATATAAGGTGACATAGGGTAGCCTTGTATAATACCATGAGCCAAGGTAAAGAAATAAGATCATGCTCCATTAATTAACACTACAAAGGACACCATTGTAACACAAGTCATGATCCATTTAGCTAATGGTAGTTCAAACTTGATACGTAGAAGTAAAATATAAAGACAGAGCCAAGACACACTATCATAAGTTTTTGATAATTCGATCTCAATTAGAAAAACATGGAATTTATGTATTTTAATTGAGTCTATACCATCTTGGGCGGATCTTATTGCCTCATGACTAAGAAGAACCTTAAGAAACCCAAACTGTTCATGAGAAATGACTATATAGAGAATAGGTTTGAGTCTGATCATTATGATCTTAGCAATGGTTTTATAAAGATAGTTACAGAGGGTGGTAGGCCAAAAATCATCAATTTAATTTGGACAATCTGATTTGGGTATGACTACAATGAAATTTGCATTAATATTGTGCAACATCTTACCCGATTGACGGATTTCTTCCACCACTTGGAGCAGATCGATCCTTAAAATGTCAAATAAATCCTCAAAGAATTCTCCCATCCTGCCATCAGGACCTAGGCTCTTACCCCTTTTTAAACTTGAGATTACCCCCTATAAATCATCCATTGTCACTTCTCTATACAACTCTATGTTGTCCTCCTCTTTAGTGTTTCTAAGAAACAAATATATTTGTTTTAATATTTCCCCAATTATAACTTTCTCTAGTTCCTTGAACAACTCCTTGAAGTGCTCTCCCCGAAATATTCCAATTATGAGAAACCTCAAGCATTATTTACACGTGACTCTTGAATATCCCAAATTGTATTATAATTCTTCCCGTGACTTGAATATTTTTGAATTTGTTTTTGTGTTTTGGTCATTGGCCTTAATCCAGAGGGCCCAACTCTTTAACCTCCACACTTTTTCTTGTTTCAACAAGATATTATACCACGAGCTTCCAAAGATAGATAATGCTCCAATTATGACGGTGAACCATGCCCCCTTTGAGTCTGTCCATAAACATATTCTAATTTAGATTCAATGAGTCCAAGCTCCTTTTTTTTAGCTTTCCTGTGCTCAACTGACCAAGAATAAACTTTTCCTTTAAGGGAACACACTGCTGAGACAAATCGCACACTAGCAGAAGTGTTTAATTCCTTATGAAAGTGTGTCTAGTTATCCCATACCAGGGACTAAAATTATTCCACCTCTTCCCATGAAGGATTGTACTTAAAGAGCGCACCTGGTTTCCCCTCCTAACACCCCAATTCTAAAAAAATAGGGAAGTGATATGAACAACAGACTGGCCCCACCCATTAATGATAGGGAACAATTTATTGAAACAATATATGATGTAGAAGGAATAAATATAGTCTTTTAGAGACCTCTTCAACCCCTCCTCGATTATTAATCCACGTTGGCTGAATTTGAATGGGTTCAATGTTGACCATACCTGCCACCTCCATTTTGTCAATGAAAAAACTTGCCAACTTGTCCTCTTAGGCTGATGGACCCCATATCTCCTCCTTGTTGATAGTGAAATTTAGATCCCTGGAAAGAATGAAATTATCATACCTAATGCAACTGAGAGCGAAGAATTGAGCTCATAAGGCCTGCTTCCCATCATAAGGCCCATACAAATTAAGAAGGGATATGGTGTAGTCCATATCCTTGCATAAATTTCAGTGAATAGACCTAAAAAAATAGTTAAATAGTTTATAAGATCACAATGATATGAAAAGAAGGTAACAAGACCCCCATATAGGCCATTTTCTTCCACTTCATATAAGACCCAACCCATAAAATATTTTTCTAGATCATTAATTATAGGTTCACAATGACCCATCAATTCTTCAACTAGGACAATGTTAGTGCAATCCACGTCGAATAAACATATAAAGGAAATTTTTTTGGCCCTCCCCCCCAAACCACACATATTAATTGAAATAATTTTCATGAGGGCCCCATCTTTGGGGTGTATATTGGTCTAAGGACCTTAGAAATGAGTCTTTGTCTACCTTGAGACACCTCAGCAGATGCATGCTCATGTGCATGTTTTAAGGTAGAATTATTCCCTTCTTTAACATGGAAAAATGTTTTATGAATGCCAAAATCCAAATCCCTCGGGTTCACTTGACTATGGAAAGAACCCCAAGGATTTAAGAAATATGGATCCCGCCCCAAGGAAATAGAAAGGGAACCCGAAGAGGTGGATTTGCAAGATTTGGATGGATGTTGGGGTAACCCATCAATATCTTGATTTAATTCAACAAGAAGGGATCGAACCCCCTGATCCTTACGATAAATAGTGTGCGAGAATGTCGCCACTAAAATGTAAGGCCTCGAATCACTCCCATCCTCAATCAAACTAGTACTCAAAAGAGAAGGAGATAAACATAGATTTGGGTTTAAGGAGGATAAAGGATTACCTAGAGTCCGAGCCATCGAAGTAATAGAATACAAGAGAGCATCAAATTTATTCCATTATGAAGGATTTAGATCAATACCATCCTCGAAGAAATCCAACTCCTTAGCATGGCCCTCCTCAACATGAGGGGAGACAGCTTGAACTTGAAGTGGGATATCACCAATACACAAGTCATTGTGGACCTTTACCTTCATGTAACCCAAAATATGCTTAGAATGTCTTGCTACTCCATCTCAATTTGTAATGGGAACCCTCATAGGTTACCCATTCTCATGCGAAACATGTTGAATAGATGGAGAAACTTCCACAACCTTCTTGGCAGAGCCTTATGCGTCCTTCCTAAAAGGAAGACCATAGTTTGAAACAATATTTCCCACCTTATGGAATCTCGAGCATCGAAAAGGTACATTTAGATAGTCCAATGATTGAGTATAAATCCTATCCCCCACTAAGTCCATGGATTCAAATAAACCTTTTCTTGGATCTAGGGCAACAAGAATTGGGCCATTGATTGAAATTTCTTGGTTTATAACTAGATTCTGTTGAAATAGAAGTACCCAACACTTCTCCTATAGCCTTAATTCCAACGTTTTACCAAAATTCTAGAGGCAAGTTGGGTAATTTGACCCAAGTAGGCATGTTGGATAACACCTCTTCCTTAGCATCAAAGAGTGAATTCCAGGGTTTGAAACACAACATATGATGATCCAAATACCAACTCCACTCCAAAATGGAACCGACATCCTCCCTTGTTCAAAATATAAAACCGATCCATCCACGTGAAAGAAGGTGAAAAATCAAAACATATCCAAGTGAAGGAGCCCAAGTCGACTCCATATAGTTGTTTAATAAACCCATCGACGTTTGCCTCCCACATTAATTCTTGACCAAAGACCCACCCTCCAACTTAATGATTTGAGAGAAATTTAAGTCTTCCCCAATAACCAGAGCAATGCCACCACCACGTGATTTCACCAGCTTCCATCATTTTGGTCTATAAATATTACATCCACCAATCTCTCTACTCCCCTAAAGCTCGACCAAGAGAATTTTACTACCTATGAAGCCAATAGGAGCCCCACCCTCACCATTCTTTTCATTGTATACTAGAGAAACTGGTGGGACAAAACCCTGAGAAGAAAACAATGGACCCTGCTCGACTTGACCCCCAAGTAAACCTTCAACATCTACCCACTATGAATCATTAATGATTTGTGCTAGATCCAAACAAGAAACACCAACATATGCTATGGGGCCACCTGATCTGTCTAGATCCAGACATGATCTAGTTAGTGAGATGTCAAAAGGGATTCTTTATCCATGCGAGCTATCCACCTCCAAAAATAGGTCTTTGGAGGGATTTATGATCGAATCCATGAAGATCCTGTCATCTGAAAATGTATCTTCAGAATAGTCCACCAACAACGTGTAGCTGTCCATCCCTTCAACCCTACAACTTTTCAAAGTCGCTTGTCCCCTACAACACCTAGGAACTGTAGAAACCCTGCAACCCTAGTCATTGAACCCTCATTGATACCATAACATATTAACCTGGGAATGAAATTGGTTATGCTCAACTAGTAATATAAATATATATTGTACCCTACATTAAAAAAATAAAAATAAATTCAATGATTATCGTACTATCCATATCTATCGTGATATAGCCTCAATGATGTGAAGTCGATCTAGTTCATGCTTAAGCCTTTAAAAACCTTGAATTCATATACTATTTTTTCTTGAAATATCCGACTTCAACTAATATTGATTTGACACTTAAAAGGAATTTAAATATTAGTATTTAAATTTTGGAAGATAAATAACTTGTGCATGCCAACACCAGATTTGATTCAGAAAGGATGAAATTAATCCATAATTGAATGCTTGGAATGTTAGGTATGTTGAATGTTTATCTATGTTCTTATTTTGATCATAACATAAACCATGATTGCGTATATCATTTGTTTATAATGTAGGTCTCTCCTAGAATGCATTTACTTGACTTTATGTTATCTATGAGTTCTAACCAATAGTTGATGATGATTGTGGTTACATAAACACATATATGGTAACATGAGTAAAATATGAGTTAACCTAATTGGAATTGACTATTATAGTCAAGAAGGATTTGTGTATTCAAAAATAGAGAAGCAATCCAAAACTACCAATCAATTTCTTCATTACAAGACAACATAACTTGAGACAAATCTAGTGTTGTAGTATTAATATTTATATCCTATAGAACCCAAGATCAATTATGAATTAATAAATTATAGGTTGAATTTCTTGATTCAAACCCTGAAATTGATGTAAACAGTTGTTGGCACATATTTTTTTGTAAAAGATACTTCTTATATATACAAAAAAATATTTACATTAGCAGCTAGAAACAAATGAAAAAGACATAAGGGTATATAGAATGAACATCATATCCTCTTCCATAGGGAACCTAAAACAATTATGATATTAAAATGAGCGGGAAGAGTATATACAATAAACATCATATCCTCTTTTGTAGGGAAACTAAAACAACTATGGTATTAGAATAAGTAGTTGGATCTAAAAATTTGGTATCTCTAATTAATATGCCCCATTTTGCTAGGAGTTGCATACATACCTCTTTGACCATAATTGAAAAAATGATGACTGGGAACTAACCTCATTATAAACAAAAAACTTATAATGGAGTTCCCAAAGGATATACAAAGTGGAAACTCTCAAAATAGTGCCAAATACTAGCCAAGGAATATTGGATCACTAATCCAGAATCACTAAACAAAACTTTCTTCCAGTGCAAATTCCCCCAAAGGAGCTTTTCCAGTTGATATTGAACTTGATCCCGACAATATATTACAAAGGAGAATTCACACAAGATGTGATTCACTGATTTTTACTTTAATAAAAAGGGCCAAGGGCCATCAGAAAAACCACTTTTGTCCAATCGAGATTTGGAGGGGAGACCTTGGTAGATCACCAACCAAGAAAATATCCAGAGTTTATAGGAGACTTGAATCAACTATACACCATGCAACTGTCAAATCCAACAACTCTTCGCATCTGAATAAATCTACCTGGAATTGAGAATGGGACCTAACTCATGTCACTTGTGTAGAATGGAGTATATCTTACAAGAATCATATTGGGTCAAGGGATGTCCAAACCCCACTCCCAATCTCACCAAAAGGGTCCATTCATATGGATATTCATCTTAAAAAGATCCTCCTAAGGTATGATCCCAATAATCCCCATTATGGTAGGATGATGTGCAAAAGACAATACAAACTCCCTAGCCACTGAAATCTAGGTCTTCCAAGAGCGAGAATTTATCATTCCAAAGATCTCTCTAGAAGAAAATGTTCTTTCTGTTAACTCTCCTTGCCTGAAAAAAGGGAGGTTAGATATGAAAGTACCGTCCTGCTTATAACTCCAAATTGACCTCTTGGCCAGATCACGACACGATCTAATACCTGACCACTTCTAATGAACCAAACCTGCCACCCTCGTCCAAGCCATCCAAATACTCTTGAAGATGAAGGACATTGAAATTTGGAAATTAAGAGGAGCAAAAATGATATCACATAAAATGAATCGTCCTCTTACTTTTCCAACATGCTAGGCTGAAATCAATCTGTTCTGCATCAAAAAATACCAAAGGGATGAGTCCTACAAACATATAACCACCCATTTAACATCATGGATGCTACCTTGGGTCATCACGTTAATCATACCAAAGCCCCCATTATCCTTAGGCATGATATAGACTGCCTAAAGGACCGTGGGAAGACCATGAGCCCCACCATACTTGGCACACAAGTACAAGCGTAACATATATTCCAATCAACGAAACTGTGTCCATTTGGGAAGTCCGTAGGACCCATAAAAGATGTGGGAGGCCTGAATAATCCAGCTCACCATTGTTAGATTAGCATCAAAGGGAAGATACTTGCACTTCCAAAAAATTAACTTATGTTGCAATCTTTCTAGGCACCAATCCCACATAGAAACCATAAAAATGTCTACCCCAAATGGTATACCAAGATACCACACAATAAACCCTAGTTGGAAAAACCTCCATGTAGTTGGAAAACACATGGGATGATCCTCATGACTAACTAGCCAATACTCCATCTTGTGATCACTAGTAATAACACTTGAAGCCTAAAAAAACACTATAGGACAATCCCTGGTGGTTTTAGTTGGGACCAATACTTGATCATTAGGGATTGAAAAAAGAGAGTAATCTGTAAAATGATCATTAATCATATCCTACCCCCTAGGGAGAGAAATACCTCTGATCTGACCTTGAATGCGAGATACCTTTAGTAGATATCCATGGGCATCAACTGTCAAAACATAGAGATAAGGGGCTAAAGGACACCCTTGTTTGATATAATTGTGCAGATGGATGCAGGGGAACAAAACAATATTCCCGAAAAAAAGAGTAGAGGCACATGTAAAAAAGGTGTTAATCATGCCAAAACAACATTGGAAAAACCCAAGGAAATTCAACATATTAGTGATAAATGTCGAGTCAATACGATCATATGCTTTGCAAAAATAAATTTTCAGGAAGAGTTCCTGCTAAGTAGACTCCCTAGCCCAGTCCATGGTCTCCCAAATTGACAAGACTATACCCAAAATAAAACATCCCTATATAAATCTTGTTTTCACTCAATGAACAATTTTACAGGCCACATCTCAGAGTCTTTTGGCTAAAGCCTTGGCCATAATTTTATAAGAAAAGCTCAATAAAGCTATTGGTCACCAACCACCAATAGAATATTTGGATGAATTCTTTGGAATAAGCTTGATCAATCCCTAATTAAGTGTTTCCAAAATAGTCCCTGTGGAAAATATCATATGAGAACGATTTCAAAAATCATCCCCCACCATGTCCCACACCTCCTTGTAAAATTCACAAGGTAGACCATCAATACCCCGAGACTTCCCATTTTTCATTGAAGAGAGGGTGGAAAAAAAATCCATCTTACATAAAATCTCTTTCCAATCTATCTCTATTTCAAATCGAGAATTTGTGAGGAACCACTCTATAGCAAGCATCCCTAGTAGCCACAATCAACACTAACAAGTGGTAATTAGAGAAAATATTTTGAAAGTGATCACTAAACATACCTTGGATATCTATTGGGTTATCCTCAAGAGTCCCATCCTCTATGCAAAGACCAAGAACCTTGTCAGCCACTACTTTCCTCTTTAATAAGCTAAAGAATAACTTAGATCCCTCGTCACCCTCTTGAATCCACTATAGTCAAGCTGTGACTCGAGCCCCTATAGAAATAT